>CALSCE010009645.1:4576012-4591060 GCA_943593645.1 Bovichtus variegatus | reverse complement strand
TAAAGGTTTTTTAATTTTTTTATTAAAGTTTCCATTGCATATGCTCCTTGTTATAAAATTAAATTAACGCTTGAAATATTTTGTATTCTAATATGATTAAGTGGGCTTAATTGTTTGATTTGGAGACTTTATAGAACTCTACCCAATTAACATTGCAATAAATACAATTTTTTTTTATTGCTCCACATGCTGAGCTATAATTTGTCAGATTTTCATCATGTTGAAGAATGAAATATAGCGTTTTATGGCACTGGAGATTGATTACATCAGAGAAAAGCATGCAAAGGCAATGAACTGTTGAATTATGTTGTGTTTTAAAGTGGTGTGCCAACTCTCATCTGCATAGACAGGTTAATCCTTCTCTCTCACATTATTACCCGCAGGCACAATGTACAAAAACCTCACATTTACTACACACTACAACATGAATCCAACAACTGATTGTGCAAAAGATTTTTGGTCGACTAAAATCAACATTTGTGTTTCAAAAACAGCAAACATTGATAAGTATACATCTGCTGATTGACAGTTGTTGAATATTTTCAATGTGATATGAATTATGAGGGGGAAAATAGTGGTATTTTGATCCAATCTGAGCCATAGTTTTGCTAACCGTTGTCTGACCTTGATATTCTTAGAGAGGGAAATTAGTTTACCAAACAGCCGGACCGCAACGTCACCTCACATCTCAGGCTGCTTTTCTTTGTTTTGTTGTGTTTTTGGTCCCTCTCTATGTAACCTTTTTTTATTCATCTTCCATTTCTGCTTCATATCACAAGGAATGTTTTTTGACGGCAACTCTGTCGGATTGTTAAACATAATCGATAGTGATGATGAGAAAGAGTATTTCTCTTTCTAAGGCTAGGCAGGCCGCTGGAGCCACCGTCTCCGATTCATTGCTTAAAAAACTCAGTTCCTCTTTAGGCAATCATCTAATATGAAAATGTTTAAATCTCCCTTCTGTTGGTGTGAACTTAAAAAAACAAAAAAACGTAAATAATTAGGCTACCACTAATATGTAATATGTAATATTTTAAAAGAGCTATCGCCCTTGCCAAATCAGACAAATAAACACGACATACAATATGTGGGAATAAGGCGGCTTTTCTGAGCGCCCCTCTAAGAAAAGTCAAAGCCAATAGGAAGTGTGAATGTTCCACAAGCAGACACAGGGCCTTATAGAAGGATATTCACCTTTTAAAAGGTGTTAGGTTTATTGGATCTAGCGGGACATTACCTGCATATCCAGCTATTCCATTTTTCCGTCTGCGCTGTGTTGACTCATTAACCACAAAGACCTCAGTGTAACGCCCCTGTTTAAACACCTTATTTCATTAAGTGCTTTTTAATGAGGGCGCTAACTAGCCCGGGTGTCAGTCATCAGGAAAAAAGACAGCCAAAGCTGTTGGAAAAATGTTTCTCTGTGGTCCATTACATTTTTCCTGTGATGGTAAAAGTTATGATGAGTGTGTGTGTGTCAATTCCTCTCTAGCTCTGAGTCCAAGCGCATCCTGTGTGACCTGTGTGGGGGATTTTTTTTGCATTGCTGTTCCTTAATAAATGAACTGGCAGTGGCACAGTTCTCTCACAATTGCATGACCAGGAATTTATGCTCACTTGCAGTCATAATATGGTCTATTTGCTATGTTTATTTTCAACACAGCTTAGTGGTAAAGTGGCTGTCTGTTGCTTAGATTGATTTGACAAATCTTGAGGCAATGGATCATCTTTACCCAGGACTTCATGCTTAGGGGAAGAATCAGGTTTCTCCCATCCATTGTAAAAAGGCTATACATACCTGTCATTTATAATTCCTTTTATTAAAAAAGTAAATGAAAAAAAAAAAAAGAAATAAAAAAAAAAAAAAGAAATAATATATATATATATATATATATATATATATATATATAAAACATTTCTTAAAGTCAGTTCTTTATAATTCATTTATTTTATTTTATCATTGTATCAAGGCAGGTGCGAAGATTTCAGATTATTTGTCTTATTATTATTGTTATTCTATTCTCTATAATTTATTTTAGAGCCTTTTCACAGGTTGGTGGGTGGGATGAGAGTCAGCTGCATGGGAGAGCTGGCAACTTTCTTCATTTGTTAGCAATACTTCTCTTTTCATGTTCTGTTATTACCCTTTTCATTTTTGTTATGGATTTCCATTCAGTCATGTGAGGCTGATAATTCCTGAGCGTCGCGTCCCTGACGCCCATTTAGCCTAATAAATCATTTCCAGTGTTCAAAAGACACCATAATCATATTCAGGGTTATATTCAGGTAAATAATGTATTCAGAATATCAAAAAATACAGATGCAAATAATGAATAAATAATATAAGCGCATTCTGCCAGAAGAAGTGGTTCCTGTGCAGGACACAGTAGTCTACACAGTATAAATACAAGATGCAGGTTGTTATTCATGTGCAGGTGTTTGTTAAACAGGTCACAGGCTACAGAGAGAAAACGCTGCTGCTCTGGCAGTGATAACTGTGTGCCTTTAACAGTATTAGTAAAGTGCACATGCGAGCAGACACAAACTCCATCAAGAGTCTCTACAGCTGTTAAAGAAGTCGACTGACAGCTGATCCAGCTGTGATTAGCTGCCGTCGTCATCAGAAATGGACCTCGCTTCAAGTGAAAAGGATTTCTCATTTTAAAAAAAGAAAATATATATACATTTTTCTCATATGCTGTCTCATCGCATGGTTTGAAAAGACCCATGTGAGGGAAATATGGATGCAATTTAAGAGACTTGGGATGCACCCACAGTTAGCGACTACCTGGTGAAAATAATGGAACATTTAGCAGGTAAAGAGCCAAATATTTATATCAGGAGTTGGTAGAAACTAAAAACAGAGCTAAACTAGGGACCCTCTTGTGATGGGAACACACCAAATCGGACCGGGGGCCGTGAGGTGGGGGGGCCAATGGCCCCTTCCCAACTTCATACCTGTTACTTCCGGGGCCCATGCTTGAACAACGGCCATCTTTAAACAGCCTGTAGCCTAGTTTGTCTTTTCCTTCTGTGACCCCTTAAAACCCCTTAAAACATGCAGATACTCCATTAAAAACACTTAATCGGAAATATAGGATTGGTTCAAATTAAAAGCCAGAAAAAGCATTAGTTTTAAGGGTTTAAAAAAAAAGGAGACAACTAATCAAAACCCTTGTAATACATTTATTTATCCATTACATAACCTGTAGTGAAGCCCCACAAATGTTGACCAACTCCTTGTGGGTTCTGCTGGCGCAGCTGGTGGAGAAGCTGCTCCACAGTCTGAAGGTTGTGAGTTCAAATCCCAATTGGGCTGTTTGTGCAACCCACAGAGGGCAGCTTCATAAAGGGCTCTCCTATTGTGAAAAGTCTGTGTTGAATTAGCCTAGCTGATCAGAGCCTGCATTCATCAAAAACATCTCAGAGGAGGAAATGACCTCTATATCACAGGAGGATAAAAGTTGTCAGAGTGGCTCACCTGGTAGAGCAGATGGCCCATTTGCTGCATGACCTGGCCCACCATTCTGTCTCTCTTCAACTGCTTCATCTAATAAAGGCAAAAAGCCAAAAGAATACTCTTAAAGAAAACAGTCAGAGGGACACTTTTGGTTTATCTTTTAGGGAGAAGAGTAAATGATCAACTTTCCTAACTTGTGAAGTGACTCATACCTCAGCTGAAATGTCTCAGAGCTGCAGAGGAGTTTGAACCTGTCAGCAGCTGCTAATGGAGCTCATACTCATGTTTTGGATATGATTGATGACATTAAACGTTTGCAAATAATCTTTGGACAAAAAGCATAATATTATCAATTATTTATCCATAAACACTACTTTAGGGTGAAGCCCTTCATTAAAAATAATAATAATTCTCCTGGAGCACCTTGGTAGCAGAATGGTTATAGCACAATGTCACATAACTGTAATGTCCCTGGTTAGATTCCACCTTTGTTGCATGTCATACGCTTTCTTTTTCTTTATAGAAGAAAAAAAGTATTTTTAAGGGATTATTACCCCTTATAAAAATTAAATCAAGCAGATAATCTATTAAAAACCCTGTTTGTGTCATTGTATAGTATGCCATAAAACATGTTGTTGTATAGTATGCCATAAAAAATGTCATAAAAAAAGCCATAGTTTAGTATGCAATAAAAATGTAATAGTCTAGTATGCCATAAATATGTCATAGTATAGTATGCCATAAAACATGTTCTTGTATAGTATGCCATGAAGAAATTCATAAAAAAGTCGTAGCACTGTATGCTATAAAAGCTCATAGTATAGTATACCATAAAGAAAGTCATCAAAAGGTCCATAGTATTGTATACTATAAAAATAAAAAGTCTTAAAAACATCAAAGTGTATGCTATATACTTTGTGATTAAAAATGGCAGTGTAGTATGTCATAAACATGTCAGTCAAATGTCACAGTATAGCATGTCATTAAAAAAACATAGTATGTTATGGGTAAACATGTCAGTCAAAAGTCATAGTATAGCATGTCATTAAAAAAACATAGTGTTATGTCATAAACATGTCATTCAAAAGTCATAGTATAGTATGTCATAAAAATGTTAAAAGATACTCAACCCCAAATTGTTGAATGGGTGACAGCTGAGATGTGTTGTAAAGCGCTTTGAGTGGTCGCAAAGATTGGAAAAGCGCTATATGAATGCAATCCAGTTACCATTTACCATAAAACAGTTGTAGTATTAAAGCCAAAGTCATAGTATAGTATGCCAGAAAAATTGTATCGTATAGTATGCCATAAAAAGAAAAGAAGAAAAATGTTTTAAATGACGGTATAGTTACAAATAACTTGAGACCATCTTGCGATGAGATCAGACCAGCCGCAATGCCAAATCAGGCCAGGGGGCGTAAAGATGAGGGGCCAACCTTGACCTTCATTTTGATCTCAACTACAGGCGACTGCACGGTTTCGACGCCATTGCAGGAACAAAATCTGTCCAAAGACTTTTAAACACCTGGCAAAGTACTCAGGCCTCTCTGGTAGTTCTCGCTACAGTAGGTGTCTCCAGGTCCACATTTTGCAATGATGACACACATACAAACACACACAGACTCACAAGGTGAAAACAATACCATCTTGGTCACGGCTGGTAAAAACGGTGAATATTGGACATGCATTTGCGACACAGAAACATGACTCCAAATGAACGCTAGTGTTGCTCTGTAACTGCTGGATGTGTAAATAAGCATCTGTCTAATAACAGTTAACAGATCAACTTAAAAGGTGACGCAACGCCGTGTTCATAACTTGTCCAAGCGGGTAAAAAAAAAGCAGTTATTGCAGATTTGAATTAGTATATAGGATATATTCTGCACTGTTATCACGTGTAGGGTTGCAAGAAAAAGAACTGGTTGTACTTCTCTTGTGAACCAGGAGTTCTCAAATTTCTATTGGTGTTCCTGCGTATATCTGGACTTATTAAATTGCATACACCCATCTCTTGTGAATAGTGGGGAGTGTGATGGGAGATATAGTTGTAAAGTTAGTGGTAGACACAGAGGATGAGGAGGTCAAAGGAAGCTCAATAACTGCCGTGCGATACTTTAACCATAACTGGGCAGAGCTGCACTGATGTCGGAGCAACCCCAGGGGCCCACTTTAGTGTAATCCACGAAGGCTTAGCAGGCTGACAGAATCACTCAGCTACTGGCTCTGACCTGGCACTCAGCTCCCTGTGGGGCAGAGTTACACACACACACACACACACGCACACAAACACACGCACACACACACGCGCACACACACTTGTACACATCACTACCACCACCAGAGAAGAGAAAAGAAAGAGAAGATCCCATGGCAAACCACAAGCTAGTGAGTCTGTTCTGGTCTTGTAAACATGTCTCATTGTGTAATATATTGCATGCACTCCGAGAGGAAGCCATAACGCAAAGATGTGACGACAGTGACGACGCTAACCTACAGTGAGAATGGAGTTGTGTGAGAGCAGCGCAGCGAGACAACAGAAGCTCAGAGCGTGAGTATATATAGGAAGAGAGGATCAAGTGTCAGAGTGGAACACTTCAAAGTCAATGTTTACCTTTTTCATGAACGTTCTGTAAAATCAATAAAAGCGAGAAGCACTTAAAACAAAGAAAAAACGAATCTTCCTTCTGTATGACATTCAAGACAGAATAACAGATTGTAATCCTCTACTGTCCTATAAAGGTGACTATGCTTCCACATCTGCGAGCAATAAGGCTAGATGCACTGCAGTGCAATGTTTTTCCAGTGCTACACACACACACACATATATACAGTACACACCAACAGCTATCCTGCTATGTTTACATTTTCAATTCCAATTATCTCCAAGGATATCCTGCATTATTCTGCTATTAAGTACTAAAAGCTTTAATAATCATGACTATGTATAGGAGTTCTGGCTAAGTCATTACTAGCTAACCATGGTAACCAGTTTAACCCTGTATACATTTTCACTTCTGGAATAAACATGAGTAATTAAACTGATACTAATTTCTCTTAGTAGTCATTGTTCTCTCGCTTTCTCTTTTTCTCTCACTCTAAGACACACACACACACACACACACACACACAAAAGCCTCAGTCATGGACATAGAGAAATTGTGACCTATATGTATAACCTTTCTATTTTCAGCCAGAGTTGTGCCCCATTGAAACAACTTGTGGTGTGAGTGGTTTCTGGGGGGACACTGGGATAGAATTGGCAGTGAGAGAAGGGGGAACCGGTAACTCTGTGGCACCGACTCGTCTCTCTGATCCAGTCCAGACTGTTTGCGACGTCACGGTGCGGTCTCTTGCCCTCTTTCTCTAAAACACATGACCACAATCCCAAATAGCTCTAAATGCAGCTCTGTGGAGCGCTCTTATTTTGGCCCCATCGTCGCTTTTTGAGCGTTTTACAGTAAGAGCCGGGAATGGAACAAGCTCCACTTTGGCTTGGACTGATGAGCTTTGCCAGAGCTGTTGCCCTGACAGCTAATGTATTCTGTTTTCTGAGGCTTTAAAGCACAAAGCTGGCCAGCACTGACCAATAGAGTTTGTGTTTTTATGTAATTGTAGATGTTTTCTGCCGGACTCTTGAGGTAAAGTCATGGTTGGATGAGGTGATATGTAGAGGAGTAAGACTACTGACATTTGCACCAAAATTCACCCAGCCATGATGTAGCGTGGTGAAAAAAAAAAAAAAGTAGAGATGGGGGGGGGGTAGGCCAAAGTTCAAGATGAGGTTTTGTTTCACAGATGGTATAATGTGGTGTAAATGTATTACATTAATATGTGCGCCGCCTGGTATATTGCAGTTACAGTAGAACATTAGTTCAGCTGTTCAATCAACAATATATTTAGGAATCTACAAAGTTGTGGTCAGCAGATCTGGCTTCAGAAGAGGGAGGTTGCCTTATATCAACCAGCTGCTTTGTTTTAGGAAAACATAACTTGTCACGTAATCGTCCTGAAGAACCTCTGAGGAATTTTAGTGCAGTGGAAGAAGAATAGAGTAAAACCACTCGATAAGCCCAGTGAACCTCAGTCTTTATCCAGCCCGGTCCATTCATCATCATAATCATCACCTTTGTATGAATACAAAAACACACATAGACACACACACACACACAGATGCAACCAAGTATTTAATGTACAATAAATGTTTGTAAATGTCATTTGCATATTTCCACATTTTGAAAATATGAAACCATCAATGTTATTTTTCGGGGGGAAAAGCTCTTCTGTAAACATTTGTTATGTTTATTTTCTAAGCGAAAGAAGAAACTATGAGAGCAATGTGGAGGAAAGCTCATTTAGACAGGCTGCTGTTTTCTTAGATAAACTGTGAAGAGCGGATGTCAAAGAGTTGCCAAGGTTTACACCAGCTTAAAATATCTGCTAAGGACCTCCTTCCCTAAGTGTGTGTGTGTGTGTGTGTGTGTGCACTTGTGAAACTATAAAGTGCCCTTGCAGTAAATGCTTAATTGTGTGTGCAAAACCTCAATCACAACCTTATCACCCTGTGACCACAGCCAAAAAAAATGGCTGGTTTTGTTCTCTGCGGAACAGGCGTATAAATATTTATGTATATATATATATATATATATTCACAGTTGCCCCTTATTATCTGTAGAACTGCAGATGGGAACAGAGGAAGGGGCAGGTGGAGAAAGATCTTCCGAGATCAGACGTCCAAGCATTTTGTTTGAACATTTGTAAGTGTCATACCTGTGCACCCGTAGGTTTCAGGTTTCCTCTGCCTGGTGAATCGGCCTGCTGTGCACCTGGATTTCTGTTTACGCTATTGCTGGAGGAGTCCTGCTGGTATGTGTAGTCACTCACTCACTCTGACATCCAAGAAGCCTCGTCCAGCACGTGCAAGTACTTTCTCACCTTCATGTATATAACAAAGTTGAAGGGTGATTTCATATGCGTATAAACCCTGCCGTTGACAGTAGGTTCAAGTATGTAAAAACTCCTCAGAGTCTTTTTTTTTTTTTCTTCGCACACTTTCTCCCTACTCGCTAACCTTGTATCTCTCTCTCCTGCTTTTACTTATTGGCCTTTGTGACACCAATCAGAAATGTAAACACTTGTCATGATGCAACATATTTTGTGCACGTGGGTGCACATGGAAGTGCACGGACGCGCACACACACACACACACATACACACACACGCACACACACACGTGGGCCAATTGACGGGGTCACATATGGGATGTGCTCCTAAAGTCAGTATCATTTTCCTCAATGTAAATATTAGTCAATGTCACGACCGCTTACACTGTAATGGCAGTCCTTCAGCTGTACTTCGCTTAAAGCACTTTCTCTCTCTGCTCCTTTCCTTTCGGGCCTCTCCTCTCACAACCCCTCTCATTACTACTCCCCTCTCATCCAGTCCTCATGTAATCCCCCATTTCTCTTTACCCAATCTTCTCTCCCGCTCTCTGCGTCTTCTCTTGAGCTCCAGCAGTCTCTGACGAGGCCCAGTTGTCTGCCAGACAGCCTTGCTCCCCCCACATTGAAAATCCCCCTTCTCTCCTGACACAAAATGATTAATCATTCCATTAACTGATCCACTGTCATTGGACTGTTGAGGGCCGCTTATAATGCAACCTCAACCATCCCTCTGAGAGACACCCAATCTTCAGGCCATCTTCCAAAGCTCTCAAGAAAACTTTTCTCGTCTTTGTTCACTACACGCCTAAAACAGCTGTCATCCAATGTGGGTTCCGTCACTAAATCTGCCCATGGGTGAGCAGACTGAATAAAGGAATGTTAACGGTTTAAAAAAAAAAAAAAAAAAAACTACTGTTAGATTTAGAAGAAAAGGAAAAGTTGGTTCTTATTAAATGGAATGAGAGGGCACATCTCTAAAAAAAGGCACACACATTAAGTAAATAAACTTATTTAGTAAGCTATATGTAGGAAGGAAAAGGTTAATGTCAGGAGATTTAAAAAAAAAAAAATAACTTGGCACAGACAAACAAGACTTGAACAAATACCGTGAGGTAATACTTCAATTCTGGTTTTACATTTGATATTTATTGAAACAAAGAAGAGCATTGAGCCAATTTGTAAAAAGTAACAAAATATCAGCTATAACACATTACGTTTTACCAAACCTCAAATTCATGGAGAAGCTTATAAATATACATATCTGGATTGGTAGAAATAGTTTGTCTATTGATAATCATCACAGGGATAGTGAGCAGTTAACTGAGTGGTACTGGAAATCTGTGGTGATGATAAGAATCTGAACACCTGTGATATATATTTATATACGTGTGTGTAACAGTAAAGCTGAACATGAGTGAGAAGAACAAATTTGTGTGTCGAAACAATAAGGTGCATTTCCCTTTACAAAAACAGTGAAGAGCCGCATTAGTGAGAGCACAATTTTTAAAAGTGACCTTAAAAAACTTGAGATTGTCAGACTAAATATTGATCTATGATGGAGATGATGCTTTTCTGTTTTAAGCTCAGAGGAGGATCTGGTTAAAGAAAATAAATACAGTTTACTGATTGGTTGGATAGACATACTATATACAAAGAGCATGGAATATTTCACCACTGTAACCACAACATTGCCCATATATATTCAAACCATATTAAGTATTGTAGAATAATGTTAAATGGATAATCTGAATTAATATGGAAAAGAATGTAGGCTATAATATTGATATATGTGCTGATGCACTGTAGTAAAAAAACAACAACAGCTGAACAGACACGCACAGACAGGTTTAAGCCTCTGTATCAAAGTGCATAATGGTGGAGGGCTTGTTGCAGCACCTGGGGAAGGCTAAGGCTTCTGGGACAGCTTAATAAATGGCCCAATCCCCAAAACACCCTCTTATTGTACCCATTGCACTCCAAGGACTCGCATGGACCAACAGTGTTCCTTACTCTACATGTGGTGAGAGGGGACGAGTAGACTTCCGATAGGATGTGAAGACTGGTTTGGGACTGGGCCCATGAAAACACACCCATACACTACAGCACGCAGGCGTTCTCCTCTCAACACGGTCATTCTCAAACAAACCAGGACCTCTTGGTCAACTATGACACAAATATCAAACACTATTCTTCTTAGGAAATTGGAAGCACAGTCCAATTTCGCAATCAGCGTGACCCATCTGACAAGAAAAATTGTATTTTGTGATATTTATAAATAGTGGGGGTCGAGTGGGGGGAGATTTCCAGCCAGTTTTAGGCACATGAATGGATTGAAAATTGGCTGGTGATGACTGGGCCAAAATAAAACATAACAATCTCAAAATAAATATTTCACGATACTCTGTTTCTGAAGACATAAGATTTTTTTTTTTTGAAAAAAAAAAAAAAAAAAAGAGTCAGTCTTTTTGCAATGGCATAATTGTTTAACTCTATAAATATAATTTATATAGTTTCTTTCTTCCATTCTCTCTCTCTGTGTTCAACTCCTTTGATCCTCTGCTCACGAATACACACAGATGTATGCCCATCGTCTGCAAGCAAACACACACACAGGCAACACTCCTCTTCTCACTTGCAGACGAATTGGTCTACGATTTTGGTGCAGCGCTTACACTTGACGTAGCAGCACCAGTGGAACTTGCAGTGGCAACGCTCCACTATCTGCGCCTTGTACTGGTCGTAACCGCGGCCGCAGCACATCAGCTCACACCCATCCATGCCCTCCGAGGTCTTGTTGCAAAGGCGCCCCACTGTGCCTAGGGAGCCCGTGCTTTGGTTCTTCAGGCAGTAGTCTGGACTGGACTCTATGTACACCAGGTCGTGGCTTGTGGGAGCGTTGAACTTGCTGTGCATCTGCACCAGCTTTCCACGCGTGTTGAGCTTCATGGATGCAGCGCTGTCGTACTTTTCTTTCAGTGCGTCGCCCACCTTGCGGAAGTCAGCCAGCTGCAGCCAGCAAGTCTTCAGGCTGCAGGAGCCTGATACCCCGTGGCACTTGCAGGACACGTTGGCAAGGTCCGACACCGTCTGAGAGTGGGGAGGAGGGAGAAGAAATAAATGGGATTAACAAGGTGAAGAACTTGCAAAACCATTCATTTTTATGTGGCAATTTGTAGAAAAATGTCCAAGCGACACATGCTTTATATTTCTAATTTGAGTTGTCTGCATACATATTTGCACAATGTGCAGCACATGATCTCATAAGGCGTCACTTTGTCATAAAGGACCGAATGATCCTGTCCATGTCTCCAATAGTGCATTTGAAAAATACGTTGTCCACTCATTTGTTCTACTTGAAAGAGAACAGCCTGGCAACAGATATCTGGCATTGTGTTTCCTTTGAGGTGGGTTCAAGATGTTTGGAAAGGAAAAGAAACCCCAGAGCTGCGTCCAATGACTCCATCTCCCCACAGATCAAAGCCTCAGGAGGGGAGAGCTGACAGAGCTGTTACACAGATGATCAGCGGAGACCTATCTGATTGACCTGGATTGTCTCACTTCCAACTCCTCTTACTCGTCCTATCACTGGTTGGTCTCATTCTAGGGCCTGCAGATTACATCCCTCTGCTTGCCTTTTATCTGATGACATTTTAAGATCTTCGTGTTTGTGTGTGTGTGTGTGAAATCCCAGTGTCTTACCCTCCTTCCAGCCTCGTTATTGTGTATATTCATCATCAGCCGGGCGCTCTCATACGAGCCTTTGTCGTAGCTCTTCTCCCTCTCGCGCGCGTCCACAAACTCTTTGGAGAACCTGTAGCCGTAGTTGAGGTTGTCTCCGCAGCCGCCCCACAGCCAATCTCGCGGCAGGTCCTTGGGGCGAGCCGCACGGCTGCACCCACAGCTGGAGAGCTCCCCCTCTCTGCAGGCACGGCTCACCGCGTTCACCACCCCTGCCGCGCTGATGGCATAAGTGAATGCCGTTTCTCTGCTGCCTGCAGACACACAAACAGGAACATCATGTCACATTTGACACAACAAGAAACACGTTTTTTCATTTGGCAAATCCATCCACTTCTCCCTTCTTCTAGCTTATGCATGTATGTTTATTTTACACTCAATGTGTGTCACTATCATTTTTGCTTAAAGAATTTGAACCGTGTTATGAGATGTGATGTCATGTGACAGCATTGACCATACATTTAAGATTACAGAGCACTTCAGCCAACGGTGGAATCTGGTTTGCTGTTATTGGGCTTCAGCCAGAGAGAAGAGAGCGCCCTCCAGTGACAGAGATGCTTCTTAACAAGCAGCTGCCACTTCACCCAAATTGAAAGTGACAACAGTTCTTTTACTTTATCTGACATGAATGACTGTTCCCGGAGCCATTGCTCATGAACTCCCACTGTTTCTACCCTCAACATTTCCTCTATAGGGACAAGAGGTAGAGTCTAAATTATAATTCTTTTTTTTTTAAATGCATACGCAGTTTTTGCCATCACCAATTCATTACCATCTCTGTACAAAGCCAGATACTAGAAGAGATAAGAGACTAAAGAAAAAAAAAACAGCGGACCAAACTATGAGGCTGCGTCTCGACATTGAAGACAGGGGCTCCTACAGAATATAAATGCACAGCTCATATACCTGCTGGGTCAAAGAGAGTGTGCTATAATGACAATAACAGATGGACAGAACGGGAGATGAGGGAGGAGAAAGAAAAGACGACTGAAGAGATAAGTCAAGTAAAAAGACATTGAAGAAAAAAAAGAAAGCAAAATGGAAAAATGAGACACACGCATGCACTTAATAATCAAAAAAAAAAAAAAAAAAAAAAAAAAAAAAAAAAAAAAAAAAAAAAAAGAAGTGGAAAAAGACAATGACAGAAGAGAAAAGCTGAATAAAGAACACACCTTGTGGAAAGTCTGAAAGATGTTCAGGTGACAAACTCTGGCAGGAACACAGGTAATCAGAGAGACTGCGGGATATATTAGTCTAGTACAATTTTTAATCCAGCCCGAGGATATTGGCCTAAATGGACCTGCGGACAGACAAACTGTCGTCTTCCACAGCGCCGCCCCCCTTCTCCTGCACCCCACTCTGGAGCTAGCCAAGCCAGGCAGGGGAGAGGGTCTGAACCCAACCATGTAAGCACCCCCTGAAGCTCAGCTTTAAATCACCAGCAGTGTCCTACGCCAGCAGACAGACAGACAGTAAGACAGGCTTTCAGATAGACAGCCATAAAGGGGAGGACATGTATACTTGGCCCAGAGTGGGCTGAGATGGGAGAAATGTCGGGGAGGGAGAAGAGGAATGGGAGAACGGCTGCTGATGAGGTTTCTATGAAGACTGATTTGTGGAGAGGGAGTCGGCAGCGCCAGAGATGCGAACAGGCAGAATCACCAAGAGTAGCGTAAAACGCGGACGCGCATATGTGCGTACACAATGTCATGTAGGGGAAGCGCACAAGTACCTCTAGTGGTATCTATCCATGCAGACAGTTTCAGTTGAACGTGCTGAGGTTTTGAGGTATCCATCTCTTGACATTTTCCCCACCGCCCCAATACAAAAACAATGGTTACTCGGGATAATCTACAGACCTCGGTGTGAGCAGTTTTCAGTGGAACTACTTTCTAACTAAAAATAGTCACCAAGAAAAAAGTGTTGACAGTGTGTTCTGTGGATTATCCAGAGTAATGGGAACGCTATTACTGGAAAGACAAGCTGCTGTTGAGCACATTAAAAAAAGGTTATTCTTAAAGCTGTGAGCCACAAAATGAAATTCCATTCAGCATTTATTCCGTCAATTGCATTGAGGTGGAGCAGAAACCTCAGTGATAGACATCATAACCTGGACAAATGCTTGTCATCTACCTACAATAAGAAATGTGGGGTTTTTGTTTTATTGAAAATCATTTTGGGTGAACAGACCCTTTAAAAAGAGTACCAACATGAACACAATTCCGACCCCTCTGCATGTGTTACTTTAAAAAGGAATTTGAAAGATTTCCAAAATGTAAGCAACACAAGAGCGGACATTTGCTACTTTTGAGCCAATCCTGCTGTAACTCGGCTACGATCACAACACCGACATTGTATAGTTTCGTAATAACTCAGCGGGAGAGTTATGATCAATAAACGGTAAACCACCTTTACATTAGTCCCTGAGGTAAAGGCCCACATCCAAAGACAACTAAAACAAACCAAGTTAAATGACAGGATCCAAGAGTGGGGATTATAAAGCTCTTGAACTTTCTATACAGCAAGAGATCCGAGCACACTGCATGTCCGTGCACACACACACACAGACAGTTTAATCTCTGACTAGGTGATGTATTGGTGCATACACTCACTGCACTCCCATTACTTGTAAATACAGGGCAGCTACAGTCCAGCTCCACAGTGTGTGCATCTGTGTGTGTGTGTGTTAAACTAGATTAGATTGTCCTCCATTCATCAGGGGAAAAGCAGATTCTCTGCCTCCCTCTTGCTCCATGTCGGGAGCTGGTTTAGCAGGCCAAAGCCACATGTGATTTATCCAGCAACCTCACCCACCAACTATTCCTTCCACACAGCTGCTGAGAATCAACAGCCCCATACATTTCACACACACACACACACACACACACACACACACACACACACACACAC
>CALSCE010009645.1:4562433-4575612 GCA_943593645.1 Bovichtus variegatus | reverse complement strand
GAAATGAGGTGCGGTTATTTATTAAATGGAGTAAAACCCTTTACACTCTTAGCTCTCAATGACACTTGGACTTAAAAATAAATAAATAAATTTAAAAAAAAGGTAGGTGCCATTTCGAGCCAAGAACGTACAATAAATGGAAGCATACATAAGCGAGAAAAAGAAGAGTCAGGGAGGGAAAAGGGCGAAAGAGGACTTTTATACCTTTTCATTTCATCTAACAGTTGCATTCAATTTTGAGAGAGAGGAAAGAGAGAGGGAAGAGAAAGAAAGAGAGAGAGAGAGAGAGAGTAAGAGAGAGAGAGAGACATTAGAATGAGCATCTGGTTCCAGGCCACAGAACAATTAGAGCAGCCCATCCCTGAGCCCTGAGAGAAAGACAATTAGCCCCCAGTGTAACCTGATCGACTGGGGAAAGTCAGCAGCGATAGAACAGACTGAATACACACAACATACACACAGACGTACACACGGGGGAGAGAGAGGAGGGGAAAAAAAAAGGAGAAATCAACGTACACACAGACATGCAGACTGACGCTGTCTCACACACAGTGAGTAGGCCCGCTCCTCCGAAACTCTAAATCATTCACACCTGTGTGTCCTCTCAAAGAGGAAACTGAAAGACACACGCAGTCTGTGCTCAAAAAACTCAGCTTTTCAAAAAAGGGTCTGTGGTGATGTGCGAGTCCTCCGCTAGTACTTTACTTGTAGTTGCCTACCGAGCTGAGCCCATTAAAATATATTTATCTGTATAAATCAAATGAATTGTTAATAATTATTATTTTAGGCCATCACCGCCTGATGTCACCACTGGCTTTGATCTACTCATTGGAAGCAAGGAAAAGTCTTACACAGAACGTGTGGGTTTACGGTAAATGCTCCATGGTCTTTACAAGAACTTACAAGAATTTAAGTTGGGATACACAATCATACACAAGTGCAGACAAAAACACAGAAACAGCCACAGGATGTAAAGAGTTGTGATTTGCTTTAAGTAGTGCCTCTACGGCTACTGGTAAGCAGTATTTTCCCCTATCAGAAGTGCTCTCTGCGTTTAGGTGCAGCATGCTCAAATATAGACTTTTCTAATGGCAGTAGGACGTAGTTCCACACACACAGACACACGTACGTACGTACACGCAGTCGCACACGGTGTTCGTGTTTGCACATATTTGGACGCCAACTCATAAACCACAGCATTGTATGTTTTCTATAATATTCATAATTTTGGTTTGGCAAAATGCGAAGAAAGAAAATAAGGGAGAAAAAGGGTCCTTCCTGAAAAGCTAATGTGCTACAGTCAGCATGTTGTGTTATTTCATATGTGGTGCAACTGAAGCTGAGGAGGCTTACTTAGCAAGCACGCACGCGCACACACACACACACACTCAGGCCTGAAATTGACTCTGAAACTAAGTAAATGACGAATATAAACACTCACAAAATGTGTTTTGTTTTTTTTTAAATTTTTTAAATAGATCAATTTTACCCTTAATCTTTGACTTTCCTCATATCTTAAAAAAATTTAATAAAAATCTTAAAACTATTTTCAAGCTCTGCTACCCCATTCACAAATGTGACTCATCTATGAATGTAAAGAGAAGGAATTTCCGTTTGAAAGCTGACAGTCCCCACTGGTCATGACACAAGCAAACACACCATGCACAAACTTAGGACGCACACAAAAATTACTGTACATATGGAAAGAAAATTAATGCATACCACCATGAGTTGGCCTCCACCACCACCTGCATGAGGAGGGTGAGGAGTGTGAGGGCAAAGACACAGTGTCTGGAGTCCAACAAGCTGCCAAAGGGCCAGCAAACCGGCCGACACACACAGCCCAGCCCCAGGTTCATACTGCCGTTTGATCTAAAGGGAGGACAGAAAAAGAAAAAAAAGTATGCTCGTCAGTCTGCCCGCTTGTCTGGATATTTGTCACACAGTTTATTGTGCAGAACACAGAAAAAGACACATATCTGGGGTGTCAAAAATGTATGAAGAAAATGCAGGAAAAATTCTTTCGGCTCTATGTCTTCATATCGAAATTCTAACTTTAACATGCAAACAGCATCGTGGTTATGTGCGTTTATGTGATGAGAGCCCTGTAGCCATCAGTGCTTGCACAGCAGAGCAGTCATTTGGCAGCATGTCTGAGTGTGAATTACATAAGACTGATAGACGTGCTGCCGGAGAAGACACAATGGCCATGAAACCCCAGCTAGACACATTCCTGACAGTTCACTTTACTCGGAGAAAGAGACATACAAAAGCACAGAGAGAGAGAGAGAGACAGACAGACAGACAGACAGAGGCCTATTCAGATAGACTTTGTGTGGGTGCCTTATTTACTGTTGACATAAGGGCCAAAGAAATTGTATCAACTTTAACCAACAATTATAAATAGTTCATTTAGTTTTTATTCTATACATTTGTATTTAGCCCTGACTGCATTTGTTTCTAGTGACAATGTTAAATGTTGTCCAATTATGTAAATAAGAAACATCCTTGGGATATAATTCTAATAATAATAATAATAAAATTGTTATACATATTCGTTAATTAAGAACATGTTAGGACTTAACAGGAACATTTTTTACAAGACCTGAAAATTAAAAAAGACATTTGTGTTTTGTTTCCTCCTTCTCGGGAACATTGACGCATATGGCTATTAATTATGTAATTTAACAAATACCGGTCATGTCGGTGTATAATTGCATGACAATTATTTTTCATATTTATTAATTGACTGTGGATCGGACTGAAAGGAGCCACGTCAGCGGAGAATGGCCTGGGCCTGGTTATACTGTGCAGCCTTTTCCCTAACGAAATCTACAAGGAATTAAAAAAGGGAAAAAAAAGTCAATTATCTGCAGGCAACTGCGTGGCTTTGGCGATAAAGTTTGGCTGCTATGCAGACAGAAAATGAGTTCAAATAATTAGGCCTACATTTGCAAGTTAAACTGATGTGCCAGCCTTCCAGTTGGGCCGTGTGTGAATTTTGGGACACAGAGCAGCTCTAATTTGTCACGCTGCGTTATTTTCCAGGGTTGAGTCGTGGAGACCTGGGCCTGCCTAATACTCATTAAAGACGAGGGTTACGAGTTCACCATCACTCACCCAGCGCGTGCTCGCGCGCACATACACGTATACACACGCGCACACGAGCATGTGCTTTCAGTTTGTGCGCTGCTTCAGTTATAGTTGGTGAGGTTGTGTTATGTTCCTTGCAGTTCTTCCACATAAATTAAAAGCAATAATCCACACAGGGCGGCGGTTTTCCACTAATTTTAAACCAACTAATTGGAATTGTTGCGGCCGCCAAGAAGCATATTTTAAATTGTATTTTAATTTGTGGATAATTGACTTCTGCAATTAAATATTATTATTGCGCCAAGCAAGGACACTTCATCAAGAGTAACCCAACAGCTGGGGTGACACACCGGTTTTATTCGGCTGATTCATATTTAAATTACCACAGGTGCTTACAATTATCTGACATTTCACAACAGAGTCTCAGCCAATCAGATTAGAGAACAGTAATTGTTCGATTTAACAGAGACACGAGGCTTTTGTTTTTTTTATTAATATTTCGTAATACTGCTTGGTTCAATTTATATAGGCTAAAGTGAAAGCTTTTTTTTTTTTTTTTTTTTTTTTTTTTTAAACGTAAATGTACATTCTTGTATTGGCGTCACTATAAAATGCGTAAATCCTGCGCTTTGTGACCCCGGGAAACGATTCGACCAGAGTGAAATATTAATTGGGACTTCACTGGATGACTGACCACTACCTCGCTAATTTTCTGTGGGGAAAAGTGGCATCAAATTCGAAAAACGTCCGGGAGAGAGAATTTACAATACCGTCGTCAGGATGATACAACATCGGGCGCTGCTATTGCAATGGATCATTAAAGAGGCTATTTTAAGGGCCATATGGGACTAAATCGGTGTACATTAAAGCAGAGTGTTAAACAAACGTTTTCAATGAGCAAAATGTTCTTGAATTATTTCACCTTTTGAGTCAAACTTTTTTTTTTCTGACTGGAACCTTCAAAATCACAAAATATTATTTCTACTAAATATAATTATTTGAGTAATCGTAACAACAAATTCTTGTGAAAATATAAAGGGAAATCATTAGGGTGCGATGAGTGTCAAATTAGGACTATTCATAATCTAGCTATTTTTAGGCCTTTGTATATTTTTAAGCCTTCGTATATTATGCATGGTGACAATGAATTAGAGGTTTTTGGAGAGTATTGAGGCGTGGAAAAAAATGTAATCCATACAGCATTGTAATAGCCTAAAAAGTAGCATTTCCCTAAACTGCATGGCACCGTAATTTACAGAGTAGTGAGTGAAATATTATCCTGCCGCATATAATAGCGCAACTTTGATTGTCTCTTTTCCTGTCTGTCCTGTTGTTTAAAAAACCAGGAGAGGGAGCCAGGTACAAGGATTTGATGAGCAGAAGCAGCACAAAGAACTCTGCCCGACTTTATATGGGGACCGTTAACAATGGAAACAGAAAGGAGACTATTCCTTCGCATTTATATGCATTTTTAAAACATAATTTATGGCACATTTTTTTGCTGAATTCATTATTTGCCCAGCTGGACACTGATATATGAGCCACAGTCTATGCAGGGAGGGGATAGCATGTTTCACACATCACATCTGTCAAGAACTTTAGTCCACATCCAAGAATCAGTATTAGTCCAAAAAACGTCCCCCTAAAACACACATTTCCCACGTTTTAAGATAAACTGCGGCTGCATGGAAAAGTGTGTGAACTAGGAGACGTATAGGCTACTCACCAGGGAGCACAGCCCGTTAGAAGTTGTAATCCACTTTCTGCAGACGATATCAAACCAATAATCCCAGAGCAGGCCAGGTGGATTTGAGATTTCCTCTTCCGCTGCAGTGAAGACAAGTCTCGTCGTTTATCCGGATTTCTTGGAAAGCGCTTGCTTGGCTGGGGTGAAGAAAGTGGAACGCTAAAGCTAAAATAGTTCTTCAGGTTTTTGGCGTTTTGGTGAACACGGACACCCAACAATCAGTGAATGCGCTCCGTGCGCCAAACAGTTTAGAGGGCTTGTAGGAAGCAGCGGGATATATAAAATGTCCAAAGACAGTGTAAGTTAAATGACCAGTTCCTTTAACGAATCGGTGCGTAACGTTGCGGTAATTATAAACAAATAAAACCCATCTACGGAAACCCAAAGTGCCACTGGCGGAAACGTCGGATGTAGGCTACTTTGTCGATTCTCTTCTAAAAGAAAGCGGCCTGCTTTTATAGTCCCTATCAGAGTAAAAAAAAAACTGTCCCTGATTATAGCTAGAGTATGTCAAACCAAAAACATGAAAAATCTTGTTATGAACATTAAATCCAGCCGCTCACACGCTCAGGTCATAGCGCGTTTTACCTGCGGAAAGATCCACACGGTGATCCTCGCCACAAACGACTTGTCAATTTACCTTCCATTCTGTGCAAAAAACGACTTTGACAATTCCTCAGCTCGACTTAAAAGTCTTCACATGCAAAAAAGTAAGTCATCCGCCTCACACACAAAAAAAAACAAAAAAAAAAACAGATGCCACAATTAATCGGCTCCAGACTGTATGCTCCAAAAAACTTTCCGCGCGGACTATCTCCAAACAGTGCGGCTTGGCGAGCGCGCACGGTGCCAGGGGGAGGAAAAGAGCACAGCGTGTGAACAACAGCGGCTTTACTGAGGCTCCGAGTCTGTCGTCCTTCCACACCGTATGTGTGTGTCTGTGTGTGTTGCAGTGCAGAAAAGTATCACCGACTATCCCTCCCTCTCTTCTTTTTTCTCTCTCTCTCTCTCTCTCTCCCCCCCTCTCTCTCTCTCACCTGCTTCAGTCGCCTCCTCTCACAAACTAGCACACTGCTGCATGGATGCGCAGCGCAAAACCTTCAGATGGCGCATGCGCTTCACATTTCTCGTCAAATCCCCTTTTTTCTTCTTCCAGTCACCAAACTTTCAAGAAGCAAGGAATTTGAGTGTAGGTACAATTGTGGAGAGAGAGAGAGAGAGAGGAGCAATGGAGAGAGAGAAGGGCGGAACAGGCTGTAACAAAACAAGCGTCTCTATTACCTAAAATAAACTTATAAAGCACCCGAGGCTATTACCCTATCCATACCAGAGCAGAGTTAGGATTTTCACTGGCAGCAGCTCGAGTTACCACTCAGTAAAATCAAGACAAGCAGGTCCATATCGTGTGCTTATACAGGCTGCTCTCATCACCTGGAGGCCTGTGAGCATTACGGTCATTACGATAATTATTATTTTATGGTACATTATCTCAAAACATGCTGCATGAATCCGTGGGCTTACAGTTCGATATGTTTCAATGAACCCGGTGATGAGTGTCAGAGGGCAAAGTGTTTAATAGTTTCACGTGTGTCACTGTAGATTTCTGTCCGTCCACAACTGAAGGCATTCAAGGGTGAACGCCGTGTTATTTTCTATTGCATTGGACATAATTTCATCTGGATGGGGGAAATAGAGATAGAATAACAGTCAGTAAAAGAAGTAAGACAATGCAACAAAAAAAAAAAAAATGAATGGAAGGGGGCAGTCACCTGAATATTTGGGCTTAATGTCCAAATAAGGATTTGCCTCAGGTGATACAGGGAGGAGAAAGAGAGGGCAATATAAATCCATTCAGACATTTTTATGATACTGATGTTGTTGTAGCCTTAGTCAAGTGCAGTCAATCTTGTAGGTCTGCTGCAGGCCTAATTTGAATCAGTATGAGTCCCTCAAATCTTATTTAAATGAAGGGAGAATATAAATGTACAGTAAATATGCATATATAAACAAAACAGAAATGTACATGAAAAACTTAACTCTAAGCCCCTCAAGTGAGTCTGTAATAAAAAATAATAAAAAAGCAATTAAAAAAAAAAAACTTCAACATAGCTCATTCCGGCCTCAAAAATGTTTTAAGATAACTCATAATGCTTTTGTGAGAGCCATCATTTTGTCACATTTTTTTTCCTCACAAATTGTGTATCTCCTTTAGGAATGTAACCCTTCATGTGACTGAATACCTGTGGCAGAATTGAGTGTAAAGTGCCTGCAAATCTTGCAAGAGTTCTATTCCCAGCTAATGTTACCGTGGTGGATGCTGGAGGCTGCGACTGCGTCAAAGAGCACTTAAAACATGCTCAGCCACATTTCTGATCCCTCACCATGCCTCACTACCCGTCCCTCCTCCATCCCCCCACGTTCCCCTAGGAAGAAAACTGGGCAACATCTGGCTGAGTTTATGAGAGAGAGAGAGAGAGAGAGAGAGAGAGAGAGAGAGAGAGAGAGAGAGAGAGAGCGAGAGAGAGAGAGAGAGAGAGCGAGAGAGAGAGAGAGAGAGAGAGAGAATTAGTAGACCATGAAAACTGGGGAGAATTCTTTCTTGGGCAGTGCAAGAGTCTATTGTTGTAGTTGCCATTAGTGGCGGTGAAACTTTAATCTTGTGAAAATACCCATTGTTGCACTCAAATTGACCAATGACACTGCCGATGTCAATGTTCACATTATTGTCTTTCTGATAAAAGACATGTTGCCGTTCTTGTGAAAACAACTTTTATTCAAACAACAGAAACAAGCTGACCACCACAAAACACTGTGGAACAAGTCAAGGGTGAATACCAAGTGTTACCCCCAAAACTTTCACAGTCATCACAATCAAGAGTGCAGCATGAAAGCACACACACACGCACACACACACACACGCACACACACACACACACGCATGCACACACACTGTACAAAAACTGTACATGTTAGGTAAGGGGCCAAATGGAAACACTGTAACTGTTGAATGAAAACACAACACCATACATTATCGTCAACCTCCAGTACAGTGAAAAAAAGTAACGACACAGTGCTTTAAAATGCAAGTCACTTCCTTATAAACAGATTCGCTACTCAGATTCACAGGATCAACAGATAGACAACAAAATAATACATCACTCATCGGCGTAATAAGTCACACACAGCTTTTAAAAAAAAAAAAAGAAAAAAAAAAAAAGAAAAAAAGAAGAGTGGCACTCCAAAATGTTTCAGATGTAGAAAAGCTAACAGAACATAATATTGGTTCATTAAACAAACGCACAGCAGGCTAAAAAAAACACAAGGAGAAATGCATAAGCAGACTGTTGTTACAGTAAGCTGGCTGATTTAAGGTCAGCCGTGTGTCCTTCTCTGTTAATAAGGGTCCTGATTTTCAGAGAAGGTGTAAGCCGATGCTCAAACTGTTTTTGTTGTGCACCTTTAAGCCCAAAGTTGCCTTTCCTTGTTGATCTCCTCAGTGGGAAGTGGGGGATAGTCAAACTAAATGTAGTAACTAGAGCAGTCCACTGGGTATTCCCGAATGATTCCAGTCATTTGTTTCAGCAGACGGGGTTGTCTCCTTTGGCACTGTACATTGAGAAGGTCTCTGTGGATTGTGGATTTTGAGGTCCATGTTGTTATATTTACAAAAGTCTAATATTTAGCTGCAGAAGTAAACACATTCATGCCATCATAAACCAGTCCTGGATTGGCATGGGTTTACAACTAGTTCCACTGGCTCAGCTTAGCCGCACCAGTAGTCGACAGTGGTGGAGTGATTGCCGGTTGATGTTAAGCCAGAACTCTGTAGCACCCGCAGTACTGTAAAATGAATCCAGCTCCCAGTCTATTGAAAACAGCTAGGGAAATAAAGGCCGCTTGCCAATACCTTGAAGCTCCACACTGATGACTGATGGTCCTGTGAGGGACATTCTCCCACCCTCAGTGGGCCATCGCATTTGTCAGCGAACGTGACATTCATCAATAAGATGGGAGAATATCTGACTGGCTGAACGCTGAACTTGTCCGTAACACGTTGAAACGGTGTGTCCTGGAGTATGTGTATATGTATATGTCTGGTCACATGATGGTGGGGAGGTACGGGCCGGTTCAGTGTGTAGGCTTGCAGTCGAAGCTCTTGAACGTCTTGGTACCTGGCCTACACCTACAAGCAGCTGTGGAAAGAAACATTAAGAAGCAATAATCAGTATGAGAGGTCGACCACAAAGAAAGAAAACCAAACGCTATAATCCACACAGGGATATGAAGATGCATCATCTAGCCAAGGATCTTAGGTTGTTGTAAAATGTCTCTCTTAAAAGGATACATCATGCAATTCAGTTGTGTGGTAATGGACATAAAGAACACTTAAATCCAGTGTAGATATTTATTTTTTTCTTAGCTTTAGGTTGAGCATTTTCTTCCTCTAACTGTCTGGCGAGCGTCCAGAAGTCCTTAAGAATGCTCTAAATGCAGTTGGCAGCAGCCCAAACATCAAGTGCTCATTAATAAAAAATAAAAAGCTATCGGAATGTGTCTGTTATTCAGGCCGCACAGCAGTCAGCAACAGCTCACTTCTTTCCTGAGGGTTAGGTTGTGAAAAAAAAAAAAAGAAACAATGATGTATGTCTAGCTCGCTGGGGGCGCCTCATTGGCTGAGCAAACAGGCCCCAAAATAACTACCAATCACTGATGACGTTATCATCAGTCACTCAGAGAGGGCATGGTGATAGAACTTTAATACAAACTTTGTTTGGCGAGGAACAGAGACGTTCGCAGGTAAAGTTTGGGAAAATGTTGTGTCGGAGAGGATTTGACCTAAAAACAATGTAATGAGTAATGACCAAAAAATCTTGAATGTAAGGGGATTACTGATATGTAATGGTAGCATCTTAGGTTAGTGTGTTGTGTATAAAGAGGAATGTCAAATTGTATGGAATGTGTGTAGTTCTGCAGAGCTGCTCACACTCTTCCTGTCTCCCTCTGATTGGCTGCCAGGCAGAGAAGGACCATCCATTACATCCAGGAGTAAATAAACATGCACAGCAATTAAAGTGCCATCATTTGTTATGCAACAAGGGGTGTGCGTGTGTGTGTGTACACATAAAGCCGCTTGTGTGTAAGTGTGACCAAATGTGTCTGCGCATGTACATGCTTGTGTGTGTGAATTTGTGCACGTGCGTCGGACGCCATTCTCAGGTTTCTTCGCCGTCGTCTGCACTTAAATTAATGATTTGGGGGCCAGAGAATCAACAAATATGGCCCCCGGCAGGGCATAATGGAGAGCACGACCTGCCTGTGGATGTGTTTGAAGACCACTCCTCTTTCTTCTCTGTCAACACCTCACTACTTGCACACAACAGACGCATTCACTACACAAACTCACGTGTGACGCCTGTGTTCATGTTGTTAATGAGGAAGTGTGTGTTGCTATGTGGTCATGAATGTGTGTACGCTTATCGGCCTATGATTATTTAACATGTCAGCATGTTGTGACAGAGTGTTAAAATCATATGGAATTTTATGTCCCCGAGTGTAAGTTCTGCAGTTGTAGTCATGATTATGCACGCTTAAGAAACATGTGACAAAGCAAAGCATATTATGTCAGCCAGGAGAGCTAAAACCACGGTCAGGATAATTTAGTGAACTCAAATGGCTCCGACAGGCTGCTTAAAGCCTTTTCAGCCCAAAGGTCATTGTCCACAATTTTCTGCATCATCAACTGCTAAAGGCAGCAAGAAAAATCCAGCTACACATATACTGAAGTGCACAAAGAGAACATTTTAACAAGTCGTACACGCTCTTTTTTCGGAGTTTAAACTGCAGTTGGGCGAGGTACTCACTGTTTCTTTATCCGAGTCAAATACAATTTTGAAATAAGTAGAATATGATTGAAACCAGCTGAATGCACATTTGACACGGAGGGGTAAACACACATGGAGATTCCATTTATCAAACAGACACAAGCAATGTGCAGCAGTTTGGCTGCATAAGGACTGTATAGGTAGGAATGTGATAAATAGCACTGTAATATCCAAACCGTGACCTGAATCCAGGAACGGCTACTGATAAAACTAAAACATTAACACTTGACACTCACTCCAACAGATCACACAGAACCCTCCCATTATGAAATTGAGCCACTTTGCTTAAAGTATGTTTAGTGCGGGGGGGGCACTATTGCTAATGGCTTTATTCACACACATATGAACATACCTATTTTTGTCTCTTTTGAGGTTGGTTTTAGATCCCAATTGGGTGAAATGTACTTTTTAAATAAAAAATTGCTGCCCTACCAATGCATACCTTTTAAATGACAAAAAATAATTTCCCTCTCCCTCTTGCAGCACTCAGCCATCATCTGCCTGTAACTCCAATCAGCCATTCCTATCTTCTACTCCCCGCGAAACCCTCATCCTCCTCCCCACTCCTCCACTCTCGGTGTGCTTGATGGTGGGATCAGACAGGGTGAACACTTTCTCATATTAATACTGGTTTAGCCTGCGTCTGGAGAGAGGAAAATGATCGACTTATCAACATTTTCAATTGCCCTCTGCAGAAACAGAGGCCTAGTAGAGGTGAAACTCAATTACTATTGTCTGGTAGCCCTCTGTTAATTAAACAATGTCCATTTTGTGAGCAGTATTGCATGTCTACGTACAAAACATACCAGGTCAAAGTCCTTGTAAGTGGATAGGTAAACCAAATGAGGCTGTAAGGTGTCTGTTTTGTTAGTCTACCTGTATTTCTCCCAAAACCTATACTGTCTTTCTGTCCGACTGCCTGTCTTTGTCTTGAGGATTGGGTGTCAAGCCTGAGAGTCTGGATGTGAGCGGCTGAACCCCTTCTTGTCTTTAAGTGCTACTAATATAAACTGCCTGTTAAATGGATCCTTGCAGAGTTTTGGGACCACCAATGTTAAAGTGCTGCTCCTTCACTTGGAATTACACTGTGGTTGGTGTCCTTTCACTTCTACAGAAAAAAAAGAAACACACCAAATTCAATTACCAGTACAAAGATCCCCCCACCCACCCACCCACCACTCTACCAAGCGGAGAGATGTAAAACAAGCGTATGAAGGGGCAGATATCGGAGTGAAATACAGAGTAAGAGGGGTGATATTTTGCTGTTCTGTCTACGTAGTCATACATATTTCTTATTGTTGAGATACTTTGTGAATACATTACATTTTCTGCAGTCACGCACTAGACCATGTGACCACAGAAACTATCATGTTTCTCATATGATGGTCTATTTAACCTTGGAAAAGAAGGTCAGAAGAGAAGCAGTTTTGACAAAATTCCTTGCAATGAAAACAATGACAAAACAAATCACTGCTCTTATCATATGTCTTGTTTTATGACTGCAGAGCCTATGGTGTAATGGTGACTCAACAAACAAATCATAGAGCATCTCTATTGCACAGTTGCAATGCAATGTCTAAGGTAATCCATTACAGCAAATGTGATAAAAAAAAAAAAGTAGAAATTTGGTCCAGCTCCAATTAATTGATCTGCAGAGACACGTTCCCACGAACTCAGGTTACATATTAAATGGATTCCAAAAAAAAAAAAAAAAAAAATCTGTGTGCACATGCCCATCCAGTCATTTTAAAACCACAGCCCTTTAGAACTCTTAAAAAAATATGGCCTACATCAATCCACCCCAGGAAGAGAGAACATCTCCTTGGTAACAATTGCTTCAAGAGCTTGCCCTTTCTTCCCTACATTTCTCCATTTTTCCCTCTCTTTCTTTTTTTTCTGCCTGACTTTTACAACTTCCTCCTGGTTGGGACTGCAGCTCTAACCCAAACAAAACTCCATTTTTTAGTTATTGGCCCTCATGGCATGTAATGGAGAATCAAGCTAATTATCCCTACAGCTGTTTTCACTTGCTTTTTATGTAAGCAATACCTGGCTGATCCAGAGAGCAACAGTGAGGCCCTTCTTAGCGCTCCAGGCCTCCAGGCCGGCTGGAATTAGAGAGCAAAATGCCAGGTTTTCCTCCCCCCGATGCTGCCCGTGTGTACCCCTGCACCCATCTCCCGGCAAACAACCCTGCCCGATACAACCCCCTGCACGCCCAAATCTTCCATCTCCACTCCCTCATACAGCTCTCATAACTCCCCCTTTGATGTTAAACAAAGCTGCTCTTCAGTTAAGATCTGTATGACAACCGCTCATTTTCTTCCACTAATGGTCCCTGGCAATTAATGAAGGAGGTGAGCTAGGGTGTGGCTCGGATTAGCCATCTCCTGCTGTCATAGAACTAGAAAGAGAGAGAGAGAGAGAGAGAGAGAGAGAGAGAGAGAGAGAGAGAGA
>CALSCE010009645.1:4550930-4562423 GCA_943593645.1 Bovichtus variegatus | reverse complement strand
GAGAGCAAAAAAAGAAGAGGGAGGGAAAGAAAGACAGAGAGCGAGAGAGAGGGGGTGAAGAGTGAAAGAAAACAATCCCTCACAGGCTAATTACATAATTTCCTTCATATGAGCAAACACATGCTGGGTGAAAGCAAGTGTGAGCAAGCCTCACAGATGCCAGGCCAGGAGGTGCTGAGGAGACCTATGAACACAGTCTACAACGGCTCTCCAGCAAAGACAGCCGATTCCACAAAGACACTGAGCCAGATCTCAGAGGCAACGTTATCGGCACCGTTTGTAGCTTTTGCGGGATTCATATCCAAAACCTTAGTATTGATCCTCCATTCTCCAGAAATCTCGGGGTAAAGTGACTCTGCAGATAAACAAATGCTGGTTTAACGTTTCCCTCATTACAGTTCATTCCTTGCTGCAGCCAGAAATCTGTTCAGTACAAACACCACTAGGTGGAGTTGACTGTTGATGAAAAAAATAAATCTCATGTATCAAACTCATTAAACTCCCATGGAGAGGCAGTGTGCATCTGTGAGTCAGATACCGTGCATGCTTCCCATGTGCCATTACTGGGGCTTTCTTCTCGTTCAAACACGGCTTCACTAGCGTGCGTCGGCTCCTTTGTGCCTCCTCAAATTGACATCTGGTTTGAAATTAACAGAGACAGTGATGGAGAAAGACAGAGGGGGACACTGGTAGCAATTTTAAAACTTCTATTATTTCAGCTAAATTATAGTAACGACTGTGCCAGCAACAAAAAGTAAAAGAGCAATCCCTCCCTTGAACTCTCTCCCTCTCCCTCTTTTTTTTTTTTTTTTGTCTCTAATCCTGTGAGGAATGATGGAGGGCTCTCTGTGGAATGGTGATGAGTTTCCCGAGTCCGGTCAAGGTGTGCCAATGTACAAATGAGACGGGTGGAATCTGCAGTACCAACTCCTAATGTGGAGGTTGTTTTGACATATTTTGTGCACACAGACACAAGCCCCCCTGCACAGATACACACACACACGCACACGCACACAAGCATGAATGTATGCATACGAAAAAAAACATTCCATGTGCGTGAATTTCAACATTCATGCATATGTAACGCCGCAAATATAAAGGCGCATGCATCAGAGATGTTATTGGCAGGACATCTACAAATATTCATTCATCACTTGGGGCGCAAACGAAACTATGATCATAAAAGTGCAAAATGTTCATGCAGGTCTAAAATACAGGTTTGCGCAACAATAAAAGGTGCATGGAATTCTCTCTGCTCCCAAATTCCTCTCTCCTCCTCCTCCCCCACTCTGTCTCTCTTGATCTGCCTCTCTTAGCGCTCAGAAGTTCCTCAGACTAATCTCACTCATTTACTCCTTCAAGCTTTTTTTTGTTTGCCTTATCACAGGATTCTTTCTCTTTTCCTCTCTCTCGCTCTGAGCACAGTGTGAGTGGCAGTGTTTATGTTATTGGGAGAAATGTCAAGAGCTCTACTGTGGGCCAGCTGCCTGTGAGTGCCTGAATGGCTGTGTATTCAACCCACTATGGCATCTATTTTTCCTTGAAAAAATTGCTTGGGGACCCTCGTTAGCTTGTGTCCCATAACAACACCTTGACCTAGAGCTACACCTCACGAAGTGGAGCAGCGGCGGTCCATCAGAATCCAGGCCAAAGAGCCCTTAACGCGCCTGCATCCTGACACCAGCGTAGGCCCAGCCAGGCAGGGGAGACAAGTGAAATCCGAGCCCACATTAAAGCACCTCCATCAGGTAGGAGATCAGGGGAGGCCTCCATGCTCTCAGTGTCTGCGGGGGTCCGGGCCTCTGAGGCCCTATCTCACCTCCATCTGGAAAGAGAATCTGAGGGTAGTCTGATGGTTTGATAAGAGGCCATGCCGACTGACACGGTAACAGCCTCTCACCCCCATTCGCGTAAACCGGAGTGGATGTAAGTCTAGCTTTGGTGCACTCTCATGTGGGTAGGGGAGGGAAGGTGGAAGGCTTGGTGTGTGTGTGTGTGTGTGTGGGGGGGGGGGGTGCATGGTGGCATTCACTTTGCTTTGAACATTTGACCCAGTGCCCCGAAATGTGTGTAGAGGCGCTACGCTTACAGAAACAAGTTTATAGTGTGCATGTGCATGTGCATACATCAAACCCTTCTCTAGTGCCGAAGTGTCTACACACACAAATGTGGGGAAAAGACATGACGGACGTCACAGACATTTATATTTCAGTTTTTATAAGGCAGGAGAGTTTCCTTGCCGGAGATACAGTGTGGGCTGGAGTGAAGACCTTATTCCTTCAACAATTTCCCTCGGGATAAACAAAGTTCTATTTTATCTTATCTGAAAGATGGAAAAGAAGGACAGATGACGGGTGAAAGGACTACTCTGCACAAACAGCAATGTTACAGAAACATCTTTGTTAAGTGTTTCTTCTCTACTTCCATCCTTTCCTCCTTTTCATATTTGTGTTTGTGCGTGTGTGCGTATTACAAAAATACCGCAGCGGTCATGCGAGCAGTCAGCCCTCCGTTGTTTTCTGGGGTGCGATTAATGTTCCACCCTACTCTTGATGTCTTCTCAAGATGAGACCACTCCACTGACCCATCAGTTCTCACTCCTGACTCAACTAGTCGCTTCCTCTCTCTCTCTGCCCACAGACTCAGTTTCTCCATCTGTTCTTTATTGTCCATAGTTCAGTTCCCTCTCTTAACTGATGTGCCCTTCCACCGTACGCTGGAGACGTAGAAGCATCCTTTTTCTTCCTGTTCTGTGTTTCTACAGTAAAAAAAAAAAAAAACTATTCCTACAACTGAGCACATAAAGTTGACAGAATGCAGACAAAAAAAAAAAAGGCACATCACATTTCATGAATTCCTGATTGACTTGTGCAACACACGTTAATAAGAAAAGAGAAAAGGCTGATGACTGGGCTTCATCTAGGCAAATACAGATTTTTTGGGATATGAGCCTAATATGTGAGTAGACCAGGGAGTAAAGTCTGTGTGTGTGTGTGTGTGTGTGTGTGTGTGTGTGGGTGTGTGCTCGCTATAAATGGGCACAGAGACAATAAAGCTGGAGCTTTGGATTTCAAATGGTTTGGTTTGGTCATCTCGGATCTATTTAGGATCACTTGAACCCGTTAAGCAAATAAATGTGATCCTTCAGATCTCAATCTGCTCTGAAGGAAAAACAGGCTCACCTTTACATAGGTGTGTGTGTTGGTGCGTGTAACTGCGCCCGCACGTATGAATCTGTATCTATGTGGGTGTGTGTGCGGGACACTTGTGTCAACAAAAATCTGATAATAATATCTATTCAGTAGCTACAAGTATTTGAGCTAGGCAAGTTCAAACGGAGATTTACACAGTCAGCAAAGTTTTGTGTTTGGTTATCAAACATTAGAGCCCCTGCACATCCAATGTTAACAATGTGTTCATTTATTCATCAATCCCACTTGGACTGATTTTGTTTCGTGGTTTATTCTCTCTTTAGCATGCATGTGCTCCCTCTTTCTTGCACGTCATGGATAAGCAACGGCCTATTCCACTACTTTATTCAACCGAGCGCAAAACGTGTCTATAAGCAGGAACTGAGACCGAGTGGCAAAGTCGAGGTTGATGTCAAGTGGAGTGAGTGTGTTTGTGCTAGCACAGCTGCACTGTGGTGCTTAATACTATTTAAGTCCGGTCTCAGGAAGAGCCAATCATGTTGTTGGCCAAGTCTATTTGGTGCTCCTTGGGGTCAGTCTAGCCCCAGGACATGAGACACATAGGATATATGCTGTGGATAAAAAGGGAGGCTTTCACAATGCCTGGTGGTCTGCTAGTGATCTCTACCTCTGTCTGACCTGTGAAGGGGTGAAGGTACGGAAAAAAACGTAAAACAAAATTAAAAAAAGAAGATGCCAAACGGCTAAGTTGCTAGTTCTGAGCATTAGTAAAGAACATAACATTAAATAAATATAAATGTCACATAAAATGGAGTGTTCTTGCAGGCCTATGTGTGTGTAGGTACACCAGGCTGGGGGTCCCACAGCCAGCAGGCATGTTGTGGGCAAATGAGAGGAGTGGGAAGGGGGATAATCAGAAAAGAGGCAAGGGGGAATGTTTTTGGGGGAATAACCCACGTTTGCAGCCTCAGGGTGGAGAGATAAGTTTGTGTGGTAGGGAAGTATGAGACAAAGAGAGGGGGAGAGAGAGAGAGAGAGAGAGAGAGAGAGAGAGAGAGAGAGAGAGAGACATGTAGGGTGAAACAGGCAAAAGGGGTACCTGATAGGAGAGGGAGGCCAGACAGGAACACGAACATTTAAATAAAAAACAGTTATGACTCCTGAGACCTCTCTGAACTATAAAAGGCCTCTGGAGCGCTAAACATGTAAATTTGTCCCTCAGACTAAAACCACCGACACTCTTTGTGCAGCCATCTTGAACCTTTAACAACCTTTAGGAGTGCTCAATATGACACTATGGAAAGGCCCTGCAAGTGAAACCTAAAGGGAGATACTTCAGGTCATAAATAAGCGTCGTAGAAAGTGACAGAGGTTTGGCTCTGTGTGCAGATAGAGAGTAACTAATCCTCATTAGTTTTGACAAAGCAACTCATAGTTTTGTGATATTTACTGCCGAAACACATTGCACCCATTCAATAAGCACTGATAAAGCCATCCGCGCTGACATCACTAAGGCTTGATATGAACTTTTACTCTTGCTGTGGGATTATTGCAACAGGTTATGATGCAAATACTCTTTATTATGATAGCCAAGGATGATATAGAGCAGTGCTGGGACTATATTGCATGTCTCACTCTGTTTGTGAAAGTCCGTGATGTGGATTGTTGATGTGCTGGCTAAGTTAGGGATCACTTTTCATTCATTCATTAATTTCACTCAGACAACTAAAACTCACCACATGCGGTTCCAAACATCTTATTGATGTTAGGACATAGAAATAGACGTTGATAGTTTGCACTACAATGTCCTGCGAAAAAAGAGATCGAGTGATATGTGTGCAGACTTCCAGAAACTTGCAGGATGAAATGTGTGTGCGTTTGAGTGTGTCTTTGTGTTAAGTTGGTCCATTTTGTCTGGGTGGTGCTGGGAATAGTATCGGCTTAAGGCTGAAAGAATTTAGGCCTCCCAAGCAAGGTCATGTGCTGATGTTTAGTAGGAGCTTTCTCAGGTCACAGACTGTGACTTTCAACCATCACTCACATTACCACACATCTTTGAGTAGTTCTGTTTAACTGGCATACCCCACATCTCTCCCCAGGTTTGCTGTAATGACAGGTGACAGCCTTCTCAGTCCACTTACCTAGTTGAAGGAGAAGTCAACCCAAATAGTTGCTAGACATTGCATAGATTTGGTAGCCTATTGGAACTTTAAGTAGGGTAACTTGGAAAATATTTTTAACAAAGAAAAACATTTTTATTTAAAAAATTGGGAATGCCTGGAAAGCACTTTCAAAGATTGGCAAATAATATTTAAAAATGTAACTTGTTTAAAAAATAACTTAAACAAATCTACAGAAATGTGAGTTACTGGTTTTGATTGATTCTTGAGTTTAACTAAACACTGTAACAATGTATGATATTAAAGCAGTTGGGCAGTGCACTCAAAACCTAAAGGATTGGTTCAAATTTTTTTAATTCTGTCTTATTACACTAGTGAGAACATTAAAACAAGTTTTGCTTTTTTTTCCTACTGGCTGTTTTTTAAAGAGATCCTTTCCTAAAGCAATTCTAATGAAAATGGGGACAAAATCTAGTCCTCGTCTGTGCATGGATTTATTACAAAGTCCAGTTCAGAGTTACACAAATCAAGTGGGTATGAAGTCTTTTAGTATAATATTCCCTCTTTATGTTTTCTCAGATGGTATATCCTTGCTGAGCTACAGTGAAAGAAAGCACAGTAACAAAAAGAGACAATTTCGAACCAAAAAGACTGTGACATTGGAAGAAACCCACTTGAGTTGCCTAACTCAATACCCAAGCCTTATATAACTACAATGTTGGTATATATTTTTGTACAGAAAGTAGACTATGGATTTTGTCCTCAATTGCGTTGGAAAATAGCATTAGGAAAAGATCTCAATCTCTTCTTTTTTATATAGCCCCATATCACAAATTACAAATTTGCCTCAGGGGGCTTTACAATCTGTACATTATACAACACCCTAAAAAAAAAAAAAAGAAATTAATTGGGGAAAAATGGAAGAAACCTCAGGTAGAGCAACTGAGAAGGGATCCCTCTCCCAGGACAGATGGACATGAAATAGATTCCGTGTGTACAGAATAAACAACATAATAAAATGACAACACAGACAAACCAAATAACAGAAATGATAACGTGAGCATATATTAAACAGCCAGTATGAACAGGAGGAATAATTACAGCGTATATGAATGTTCATATGAGCACCTGCCTATTGTTTTAACACAGACTTGAAATCTTTTAAGAATGTGTATTCTGAGTGTTGCATGAGACTTCTGAGTCCCTTCAGCTCATTCTGTCTTCCTTTTAGGTCTGCAAAATGCACAATTTAACATAGCACAGCTCAGCACAATAAAAGCCCTGTAACTGCCAGTGCACATGTTTACAGAGTTTGTGTTCCATGAGTAGTGTTTCACAGGGATAATTGCATTGTGTCTCTCCCCACCTGGGCTCCGACACATGTTCATCAGCTCAGACAGACACACCCAACCGAACACACTAATATCAGACTGTCAGAGCACAAAGAGTAAGAGGGAGAGATACAGATAGATTATAGAGTTATAAAGAGACATGCTATGTGTCATTTCTCACATCCATGAATCAATGAACAATAACAGAAATATAATGTGCGTCATTGTATCAGGTACGATTTTTCCTCCTAGAAATATGGATCCACTGATGAAGGAGAATAAGCCACATTTTGGTCCTGTTTAATTCTATACCTACCTCTACACATCTGTTGTTTAGTAACAGCACGGGTAACCTTGTCCTTGACTGCAGGACTGGATTTGTGACTCCAGCTACGACTCAATGCAACCGCTTGTGCAGTAAATATTACAGAAAATCCCCTCCAATTTAAGATTTATGTACACTTACAAGCACATACACATGTAAGGAGGCAGCAAATGACAAAGACAGGACAAGAATAAAAGAGAGAGAGACAGACACAAGCAGTGATGTTTTAAAAAATGAGTGTAATAACAGTGGTTAAAGCCTGCTCTTTCATTGAGTAAATCTGGCCGGGGCTATTTCACACCGTAGGAATCTCCTGTCGACCAGATCAAAGGCTCGCCCAGAGACAGGGCTTGTACAGAGCGCAAGGAACAGGTGACAGCTCCAACACACGGAGGCATTTACACATGCACACACAAACCCTCTACCACCAACAGCACACACACACACACACACGCGCACACACATATTTGAATGAACACACAGTGAGATCAGAACACCAGAGAGTGACAGCTCCTTTTGTGTCTAGATGAGCCTGTGGGGAAGTCTTTTTTGAGGAACTACAAGAAAACCATACATCTATCATCTGAGCTTTGAAAACCACTTAAAGAGAGTCAATACAGGCTACGCACACACTAAGTATGCAGCGGGTATGACAAAGTACATTCAGACTTTACAAGTATGAGCGTGACATGTACCATATGAGTAGAAACATTGATGAGACTAACACATGTAACAGTGGACATCTAGCTACGAATGGTATAGGAAGCATGTGGGACTCGAGTGCAGCTATGATGGATATATCTAATATAGAGTGGGCCATATCCAGAGGGGGTGAACATAAGGCTATGTCATCACTGGCCCATCTCTCTCCATACCTTCCATCACTTTTCACTCCCTCCTATAAACAGCAGGATGGGGGATAATGTATAACTCCCACACACAAGGACACACAAACACACACACACACACACACACACACACACACACACACACACCCACATACAGGACATACGTATGCACTTGCAGAAAAACACACGGGGATTCAGGCATAAGCACACACAGACCTACCCATTTAATTGCAGCAGAGTCCAGACATGCACAAAAACACATGCATGCATATACACAATAACATTTTCACAAAGAGAAATTAATCCCGGGTGGTCTCAGATGCAGCAATGTTTCCACTTGAGAAAGCTCTGGTTTTGAAATCACGCGATCCAGTACATACTGGGTTCAGAATGCATTTATACACATACAGACACACACACACACACACACAACTGTAGAGTGATTTCCATGACATTTAATAAAAGGGAAATAAATGTGTACAATAAAGCATGGAGACAGAATACATGACTGCAGGGCTTCTGGTATACACCAAACTTTACACACACCACCCTCTCTCTACTATTCAGTCTCAGCCCGTATCACGCTAAGATGCTGTATGTTTAACATGGGAAGGCCCCCCTTAAACATGGCCATTATGGCCAATAGCTTTGGCTGTTTTCATAGAATATGAGAAGATTACGCAGCACTATGACGGACCAATTACGTCCTTCACTAAAACACACCTCTGTACCAACAACTCTCTAATGATGATGGCTTAAACGTTTTCACCAATAGAGCTCTTTCAGCTGCCCTGGCAGTTACACACAAACATACTCTGCTGGCATAGTTAAATACACACACAAAGGTACACACATATACATACACGGCCACAGATGCTGACTGAGTCGAATTGAATCCTTGTGTTAAGTGTATAGAGCATCCCTCCGTGCCTCAAAAGGCTGTCTGTTTTTTTTGTGTGTGAGTGTGTGTGTGTGTGTGTGTGTACGTGTATGTCATCCCCATGGGCCAGCTTCTGAAATCAGGTCAAGGATTGCTTAGTATTGGAGCTGAGGAAGAAAGAGAGGGAGTCTGAGACGAACTAGAAGTGCCAGCCTTCCTCTCACATCTTCTCAACATCCTTTCTCCATCCCCCTCTCCACTCAAACCTGTGTCACCTCTGACCCAGGTCCAATTCACTACTGTCATTATGCAATTAACACCAATTAAGTCATTTGCCTGTAAGAATGTGTGTGTGTGCCTCCGCATGTATGTACATGCATGCTTGTGTGTGTGTGCGTTACGTATGTGGATGTGTGTACGCGCGCATGATAGGGCAATTACAGCAGCACAAGGGAGCCTTTTGGAAGCAGACAGCACTGCAATCAACCAATCAGCCTTCAGATGGCTTTGACATGAAAAGAGAGCGTGGCCTCTGCTAACCCTGGGGGTCAGCCCCAATTTACTCTATTTACCCACTCAGGAATGACTCTCTGTGTGTGAAGAAGGAGACACAGAGAGGGAGGAAGAGGGAATGATGAATAGGTATGGAAATGTCTAAGTTAGCGAGTGGGAGCAAAATAGAAAAGGGTAGAAGGGCCGGGGGGGGGTGAGAAGAATTGGGGTTGTTGGGCAGGTGAACTGTAGCGGGTGGGAGGGTTAGTGAGGTGGGGGGCATTGAGTGGAGAGAAGGGGATGTGGGGAGAGGCCTTCAGGTTGTGTTTGCAAAGCTAAAAGGCCAGCAGTTGGAGCCCATTTGCTAACAATTTCCCCTTGGAGAGTGGCTCTATACACACACACACACACACACACACACACACACACAACTGAGCGCATATGAGGAATGACAACTTTACACTTGGCTGGAGCTGTTAAACAGTGAGATGCTCCATCATGATAATAGGACTGTTTCTGCTAAACAAAAAATAAAAAGTGACTAATAAAACAGCAAGGGATTAATAGATTACACTAGTTTCTGTCAGTTGTTTGGATCTACCCTGTTTATAAAACCATACTTTTACATGTTTTGCATGTTTTATCCCTTTAACCACAAATTATATACACGAATCATGTTTACACTACTGCTGACCGTTTTCCAAAGCATACCCTACGGTTTTGTATTTATTGTCGATCTTAAGGGAAGCCAATGTGATATGAACATTTCTTGTGCATACTTGAAATGTGATTTAAGAATGGTAATCCATCTGTGAACGTTATTTATTATTTTTTGCCATTGCATTAATGATTGTAACAGAGTTAGATTCAGGGACAGTTTAGAAATCCTACTTGGTGATGCATTCAAGAGCACAAAGTGCCAGCTGCCAATAACTGCTGACTTATACTGCGAGAATAATAAACTAAGAAGACAAATAATAAGCACACAAAGGGGCTGTGAAATGGTAATGAAAACTTCCCTGTTTATCCCAATAAAAAACGTTTTGCTTGGCAACCAACGCTAACATCTCAGAGAATTAAAGTCAACCAAAATGGTTTGCATAGATGTAAAAAATATGTTCTTTGGATCTTAACGGAAATATATAGATAAAGAAAGATTGTTTCCTCGGTTACACTAGTTAAGCTGCATTGATTTTACAATCAAAAAAGTCACTGTTTGTGTAGCTCTCCTGACAAAAACTTATCAATAGCCCAGCTGTGAGGTCTGGTGCCAGGGCTGGGCTGCAGAGCAGTGAGTAAAACACAACAGGACCAGTCAGCCCCTCATCACACCAAACAACCTCCTGGCTACAGAACAAGGGGAGGCAGAAAAAACCAGAAACAGACAGAGAAACTTAAAGAGAAAAGAAAGGAGAAGTAAACACAGATGCTCAGTATTTCCAGTGCTCCTGGTCAATAATATCACATATCTGACGAGAGCGGCACAGGTCATTCTATATCTAGTGTGTGTGTGTGTGTGTGTGTGTATGTGCGTGTGTGTGTGTGTATCAGAGCAAACTATCCTGCTTCAGGGGTCTTAGATGTGGACTGTAATCAGGACCACATGACTCTGCAACAGGAAGTCCTCCAGCAAAGGACAGGAAGCAGGAACACAGGGACCACATCATTAGTCTCGCTAGTCCCAAACCCCACAGCCAATAGGAGCCTCGGAAATGATAGGAATGGGTGTGGTTGTTGGTGTGTCTATGAGTGAGCACATGTACTATAGATTCGTATTTGTGTGTGTGAAGCCTGCAGGCTAGTATTAATGACTTATTTGTTTACTGAGTGTAATGAGTCCAGGTTGTGTGTGCTTGGTAGAGTCGGAGCAGAAATCTGGAGCAGGATTGGGACAACCGCCAGAATACCAGAGTGTGTGTGTGTGTGAGTGTGTGTGTGTGGAGCTAAATAACTACAACACCCACCCACCCCCACCCCCACACCCACACCCACACAGATCCCCAGACGGTGAAGACAAATGAGAAACAAATGGTTCCATTGTATGGTATATACCTTGTCTCCCTTTCTCTCTGTCTTATGAGAGTGCAGTTTTGAAAATGGTCCGCCCAAATATCCTCCACCACACATACACACACGCACACACACACCTCTCCAAAAACCCCATCAACAGCCCTCCTGCCACATTCTCACCGCCCTTTCCTTCTCTGTTCTGCAAACCATCAAGACTAAAGAGGCTAATTTCTGTCGATGGCTTACAGGTGGCCAGTGCAAGGTGAACCACATCCACTCTGTTGGCCGACACACACACACACACACACACACACACACACACACACACACACACA
>CALSCE010009645.1:4526779-4547963 GCA_943593645.1 Bovichtus variegatus | reverse complement strand
ACACACACACACACACACACACACACACACACACACACACACACACATAAAACAAAGGTGGACCTCATGCATGCAGGCATATAAACATGCACTCATTTGAAGTTACGGGTCTTAATCCGAATGATGAAGTTCTTGCTGCTTCATCCAAAATATACAAAATGTAATCAGTCTCTCCCCTTGCTCTCAGAGCATCGGATGATATTGCGTGTGTGTGTGTGTCTGTATGTGTGTGTGTGTGTGTGTGTACTGTAGTGGTATGATGATGCGGAGATTGGGCTGACTGAGCTGACATAACAGCTGACATCACTGATAAAACGTTTGGCCTGTGATCTCAGTGTGTGTGGTGCTGGACTCACCGGTTGGCAGAAACAACTCAGACCTGGCAACCCCTTAGGTGATCTGGCAATTATTGGCCCCTGTTGACCTGTGGTATTGAGGGGAAATATGCTCTCAGTAGGTGGTGTGTGTTTATGGGTCTACTGTATGTGTGTTACACTTCCAACCCGTCCCAAAGGATCAATGAGGCCTATCACTATGAACATGATGTTGACCTGTGTATTTGGACTTTACTGGTGCACAGAGGCAGTATTCTGTTAAGCCTTTTTAACAGCCAAAGTTTTTTTCTAATTGACATTTTGAGGGAGAAAACAGAAGCAGGAATTAAGGGCAGAGAAAAACAAGACTTGGGCAAGCATAGACGGAAAAAAAATAATAATTTGTGGATGGCTTGATATTAAGTTCAATTCAAAGGAGCGGGCTTGTCTTTATGTACAAATGTGTAAAATGCAAGGGAGTTATTGCTTTGGTCGTGCACACACACACACACACACACACACACACACACACACACACACACACACACACACAAACAAATTATGGCTAAGCCTAGTTATTACCTAAGCAAACAGAGTTAGTCTGAATGGAATGCCTGCTCTGAGACACACCAGTTTCAGACACAAATCCATGCGTTACAACAGGGAAACAGACACACACAGTTTTGAAACACATACATACTTTACACACAAACACTGTGTGAGAGAATAATATGTGTATATGTAATTAGAAGGGAAAAACAAAGCAAACACATGTTTGGGTCTTGTTCTCTGGCCTGCGCTGGTCTGCTAAGCCATTGTTTTTGGTGCTGCTGAACACATGGTGTCTTGTTGGAGTAGCAGGAGGTTGAAGCTGGCCGTGGATGAACACATTAATGGGTGTGTGCGGTGTGTGAAGTATGTGTCAGTATAGTTGGCTTGGGAATATCATTAGCATAGAACAATAAATACTGTAAATATAGGTTTTACTAAACAGTGATTGTTTGGATTGTATTTCCCCAAAAGATTTAAGTTTTTCTTTGAGTTGACCCAAAATATGTGTATATGCAGAAACACACGCACACACTCACAGATTTTGGTTTTCCATGCCAGAAAGACAAGCTATATTGAGAGCTATGTTAATTAGGAGCTATGTTGGTGCCAAATTCTTATGAAATGTATCTGGAGAGAATGCAAACGAATAACTCAAATAACTTTAAGCTTACACTATCAGTAGTGGTGTAACAGACCACAGTTGATCCGTGATCAGTATGAACCCCCCATCCCCCACCTCCCAAAAGGTTCAACACGCAGATGAACTGCAGATTAATTACACAGCCATCACACTGTGAATTAAAGCTCTACTTCGGATCGTTATCAGCCGTTATTGATTAAGAATATACAATCTGGAGATCGGCATTAATGCTTTTTAGTCACCGATCCCTAATAATGCCACATTGTGAATAACAAATCTGTGTGGAAATTGGCAGGAGAGCTAGTAACGTTAGCTGTTAGCAGACAGAGCGAGTATTAGGTGAAGGTAAACGCTATTATGATTTGTCAAAATCATAGACTTTATCAAATATGGACAACATATCCATGACGTCATCCATAGGTTTCTGAAGAGTAACGGCCACCGTCTAACTCCCGGCTAATCTAAACATGAGCATCGCCGGTCAACTCGTCGGGTGGCGCAGCTTTGTGATTTTCTTTTTATCAACGCACATTTTTTTCCATAGAATAATTTTTTTTTAAATTTCCTAATTATTTGAATTGTGTGTTTTTATGCAAATAACCAATATAGATGAAAATAACGAAGTAAAGGGATTTTTTTAAGAGTTTTCTTTCACCGTGAGTCTTGTGATACGTTGCACCCCTAATATCAGACACAAAAACATCCGTCTAATGAAACCAATGTCAAACAGGACATTAAAAATGAGCTCAACACTGCTCTGACTCACCCGTTATTGAGTATTTGTTGAATAATTACTCTGCACAGCTATCGTTCACAGGGAGAGATAAAAGCAGAGAGAGAGAGAGAAAAAAAAAGAGAAGGAGGCGGTAGAGAGAAAGAATGTGACTGAGAGAAAGGAAGGCTGAAAAATTAAATTGAGACGCAGAAGAGAAAGACAGATTGCGTCCGCTCTGGTATGCCATCTTTACGATCTGTCTGTGAGAGAGCTAGTGAAATTGAACTCAGGTGTAGTGTGATGCCGAAAAAGCCATTTCCCCATCAGGGCTATGGAATCTCACATAAACAAATTACACAAATACTTTCTCTATAAAAGAGAGGGTAAGTTTTCTCTAACTGTGCAGTGAAACATGAGCGGGGTCTTGTTTATGTGTGTGACAGAGTGTTTACATTGTCCTCCGCTCCCATCCCTTCAGATGGGGAGAACGCCAGGCCTCCGACAGCTTTACTCCTGTCACACTACCTGTCTGTCTTTGGGATTTCTGTTATGGAGAACATGTGCTGGGTCTAACGTGTGTGTGTGTGTGTGTTTGCGAGTATGTGTATGGGAATGGGAAATGCCAACCGGTGCTCTGTCCTCATTACAACCAGCTTAACATCTCAAAATTGATGAGTTCAAGGATGAAAGTCAAAGTAGGAAGCCAAAGAAGGGAGAAAAAACAATGACTAATGGCCATGACTTTGTGCTAGCAACGGCCTGTGATTATTGACTCTTCTATGTAACATACTCGTCACAAACATCACAAACCTTTCTTTGTCTTTTTTCTAACCTTTCATATATCCAGAAGCTTCGCCAACAACACCTTGCCAGCTGTACTGCTCCACCTGGTAGGTGACTAAAGCTGCAGTCACACCTAATACACTCACCAAACATTTTATTCACTTCCTCTTGTGGATTGATCCCAGCATTATTACCATCCAGGCAACTTCAGAAAGACGGTGATATTGAGCTTTTATTCAGAAGGTACTGAGTTTTTCATGTTTGCATCACTGTATGGTGAATGAAAAACAAACACCATCTGCAGGGCTGACAGTGAGTACACGGACAGGGTAAATAAAACGTTTGATAAAAACATGGACAATTCTCAACTTGTGTAATTCTAATGTTAGCTGGCTAGCTTGCGCTTGCAACCCTGCCCACACTATTTCCTGTCCCACCCGCTGTTTGCCACAGCAAGCAAATAAATTTCGACCTTGCCAGTTCTGGTCTGACCGCCGCATAATACAAGCTTTTGAATTTTGGCCACCGAGCAGTAACACTAGAGCTCGAGCAGAACCCATTTACCCAGCCAAGTCTTCCCAAAGAGACTGGGGATTCAATCCAACAACCTTAAAGTCATGGGACCCTTCCCCTAAACTTGAGGCTTTTCTCCGATCATTAGTTCATGGAAACAACTGTAAAATGTAAATGTTCAAATCAAGCCAAACATCAAGTACAATAAGCTTGCAATGGTCAAATACAAACCTCAATGACCTGACCTAATTCATAATCCTGACACCTAGAATGAGTGTGCAGTAAACTGCGATGCTGTTCTGAGATCAGTAGGAGGAGGACCACCCAGCAGTGGAGCTAATCCCATAGCTGCAGGGTTGAAGCCTTGCTGCATACACACTCTGACAAGCTAGGCCACTCCTGGATAGGATATTAGAGTGGAGCGAAAGTACAATGGCATCTATTGATGACTGGTGTTAGGTTTTATCCTGCCATGCTCTACTCTGCTTTTGGTGAGAAAGAATAATCAAGTAAGCCTCTCTTGCTCAGTTACCTCTCTCTTTCCCCCTCTGCCAGCTGGTGTACAGTTCAACATAGTTTTAATTACAAGTGGGTGATATCAGTGTTTTTAAAGAGCAGGTAGGTTGTCACAGGATGGTTAATGTGGTTCCTCTGAGAAATCTAAATTCAAAAGTTTATATCTTTGTCATATTTTTAGGTCTTCTTGTGGTAATAGAGGGTGATCTCAATTAAAATACTGCAGTCTCCATTTATACTGTAGTTGTGAGGGAATTCTTCAAAAATCAAACCATTAACCGTTAATTGTGAAACAGACAGATTAAACACATCAGTGAAAGTCACAAATGACATAACTGTGCAGCTAAATAACAGTGGGTATCAAACCTCAGTCATTTTGTGATACTGCCCCGAAATTGATTTGACAACTCTAAACTTCCATTTTTTGCCTTTATTGATGGTGACATTAGAGGTCGACGGAAATAAGGGAGAAAGAGAGACAGCTGGAGATGACATGCAAAAAAGGTCTCTGGTCGGAAATGAACTAGGGATATTGTGGTTACTTTAAGCTCACAGCCATCAGAACACCCGTAAAAGAAATAGGAAAAAAAACGTGAGCCAATTGTTTTGATTCCCACAGAAATGGAAGCACAGAGTTGTTGACTGCTCTACTAGTTGAGCGGGTCGCTTCCTCCGCAAATACAGGATCGCAATGCCAATCAGTCTCATATATCAGCGTTGTATCAAATCAGTTTCAACAACGCACACAACAAAGTAAAAAAAAGACAGAAAAAATATTATTCTCTACTTGAAACAAGCTGTGCTACAGGAAATTAACTGCTTCCCTGTGTGCAGTTCGGAGGCTACGTCAGATAACAACTGTCCAGTCTGAGTATGTAGAGTATGTAAATTATGTGCTCAACGCAACACACCAACAGAGCTACACTTTCACGAGTGACTCTGGAAATCAACACAACCACTCTGTTTTGTAATTGACCAGTTACTTAGCACCTAAGGATGCTGTGGGAAACCATCTCCACTTTGAGCATTGCTGGTTTGGCAGAAACAGAGAAAAGGTCCACTGCTGGTTCTGCTTTAGTTCGTCAAATAGACTCACATGAAACACACAGCCAGCAGCACTCTACAAAATATAGAGATGGAGAGAAAGAAGAAAAGAAAGAGAAAGAAATGGAGAGGGAGTGACAGAGATGCACTGATTCAAAGCAACCCCCAAAGTGGAAGCCCGGGGATAAACAACCAATCAGAAAAGTATCGCTGTCTAGCCCAATCAGAACGCATTCCAATGAGAATCCTCTCCAGACCCAACCAACTAACCCCCGGAGGTAAGCACAAAAAAATAAGACGCATACACACAATGTGACCTAGATACACAGCAGCATCTTAACTAAGGTTCTGACCATGTCTGGCCTTATCACGACTAAAACCCAGAGTGTCTGTGTTCAATCTACTGCCAGTCTCAATCCAATCTCTCTAGTAACTGTTCATCTCTTTGTCCGTCCTGGCAACACAGGACAGCAAACAGTGCTGTGTGTGTGTGTGTGCGTGTGCGTGCGTGTGTGTGAGTGTGTGTGTGTGCGTGCGTGCGTGTGAGTGTGTGTGTGTGTGGGGGGGATCCTTGATTCCATTGCAGACAGATGGGATTGGTGTCTGGGCTCATTCCTGGCAAGGATACCCTTGTTTCAGAGAGTGGAGCGAGGACGATAGTTGCGGGATGCGGGACAAAAGGATGTCAGTGTGTGTGTGTGTGTGTGTGTGTGTGTGTGTGTGTGCGTGTGCGCGCGCGTGACCGTGTATCTCGCTGTGTTTTTTGAGTAGATAGACTTCCTTAGGTCTTGAGTAACAAGAGTACAACATGCCAAGCAGCAACAGTGCAGGGATTTGTGTGTGTGTGTATGTGTGAGTGTGTCCGTGCACAAACAAGTCTGTGCTTGCCTGCTTACAGTATGTGTGTGTGCTTGCAGTTGTGTCTCTGCCAGTGTGTGTACAGGGTTGCATGAGAGTGTGTGGTTGTATAGATCCCCATTTGGCAGCGGCAGTGTAAACTGAGGAGGGTCTTACATGGGCTTTAATCCTGTGCTGAATGTCATCGTACAAGTGTGGCTTTTCCACGGGCCCAGATAAGAGAGAGAGAAAGAGAGGGAGAGGGAGTTCTACTGCATATGTGTCAGTTGTATGCATTTGCGCCTGTGAGTGTAAGTGCATGCATCTATGGGAAAGACACCCTTGTAAAGTAGCCTGACCCATTGGTTTGATGACAAGGATTATATCAGTGACATACAGTAAGCTGTGAGGGACGGACAGAGCAGCTACAGCACTAATCTGCTTGTCTAGTGATCTAGTGACAGAGAGAGAGGCCACTCTGGCATCCAATTCTAAGGTTTCACTGGAAAACAAAACTTGGCTGAAAACTACTCAGCCCAACAAGCTGAGCTGTGTTGGACTATCTTTCGTTCAGGCCGGGGCTTTAAACACTTTTTTTTTTTTAGCGTGGGGCCCAAATGAGGAGTTGATTCTGTAGCCCCAAGACTCAGGAGCTTTAAAACATTTTATTACCCATGTCATATGGGTACCCTGCAGCAATAGGTCTCTGACCCATATTGGGATTTGAAGCCTAAATTCAACAAACATTATGAAGGTTTGAATAGGTCACTGATATAGAATGTCTTCTAAAGGAAAAGTAAACTATCGTGACTAATTACACTGCAAGACATCAATTATGGAGGAAAGTTTTGTTCTTTCGACAAATGGCAACACAGCACATCTCGCTTTTTACAAGCTTCCTTGACGTGGACGACCTTTGGGGAAGTGTTGGGCTAGCGTGAGAAATAAACTGCAGCCTACTGTTATACAAGGCCTAATTAGTGGTCAGCCCTTAATGTTGAGTGGCAGTCCAAAGGTTGTTGATGTTATTACAGTAGTTCTGCGATAGCCCGAGTTATGAAGCCTCTCCGCTGACTCTGCACTGGGATGACTTTCAGCAGGAGGAAACAGGTAAATTCCTGTTAGTTTTCCTCTTCAATCCTACAAGGAGTGTCCAATAGCAGCTCTGGCATTTATAGAATAGGGAAAGAAAATAGTGAAATTCCTTCTGCTATTACTTATTAAAATACATTTAGTGTTATTTCTCCGCCACAGTGTTTCCGTGAGTGTCAATCTTGATCATAAGTGTTTGCTTTCTATTAGGCGATTTAAGTGTATGCATGTCTGCCTTTGTGTGTGTGTGTGTGTGTGTGTGCATGTGTGTGTGTGTATGTGTGTGTGTGTAGTGGTGCTTAAGTTGAGGCATACAAGTGCTGTATGTTGCAGGGTGTGACATCCATATGGTAAAGTCAGCAGGTGTGAGTCCTCTAGTTTGTATCAAGCCCATCCCATCCCTCCCTTTACCTGCCCCTGAATATCTCCCTCTGCCTCGGAGCAGTGGACACGTCTAAGATTGGCAGCCTGGGGGAGGATCTATATGTTAAAAACACAGTTTGGGGAACAACTGTACTTACACACAGGACCTGAGGCTGCGTGGTATTTTTTTGTGCTTTTGGTGTGTGTGTGTGCCTAAGAGAGAGAGAGCGAGAGCGAGAGCGAGAGAGAGAGAGAGAGAGAGAGAGAGAGAGAGGAGCACAGGAAGTCTGAGGAAAATAACAGGTTTGAAGTCAAAAGGCTGTGATTCCCTTTTCTCTGTCTTCAAATCCCGATACCTCCCTCCATCAGTGCCTCTTTGTGGATGTTCAGACTTTCTCTTTGGGATGTAATCCGCCTTGAACAGGGGGTCTGACCTCCAGAGCATCCCACTGAGAGTTCTCTTATGCACAATGATTTTTCTCTCTAGCTCTCAAACACGCACACACACACACACACATAAATGCATGCAATTTCTTGCCGTTGCGTCTCCAGGTGCGAGTTTCTCCTGAGGGAAGGGCTTTTGTGTTCTTCCATCTCCATAAGCTCACAAAACACCCTTTTAATCCTGCCAATCTCTCTCCCTCTCTTTTTCTCGTTTTTGATCTTTCTTTAACGCACACACTTTCAAAAATGAGTAGTTTTCAGTGTGGGTAAGACCTTGCTTGCTCAAGATATTGCATCAAATGATCTGTTTTCCCATTTTGACATCGCACAGATCCACCACAATGTTAGGATCTGCATTTCTTATCTTATATCATTTTTGATCTATCCTTGGTCTCTGTCAGCCAGCCATAAAAGTACTTGGAAGTGTCTTGTGGCAATGGCAGTTGAAGAAGCAAATGAGACAACTAATAAAGAGTGGGGGAAAAAAAGAGGTAGAGAGAGGTGAAAAAAATAAGCGACAGCACTAATTTATGACTGTGGGCTGGGCTGGCTGTGCCATTTCTGCACAGCGAGCAAACCAGAGAGGAGTTTACAGACACAGACTGAATCACACCTGGCATGTTCAGACAGAGAGGGGAGGATAAGGTGCTTCAGTAAAAGTAGTTCAGCTTCTAAACATACCGTATCTACAAACTTTGAATGTTTCAATAATTATAATGCATAAAATTAATAACACATCGATGCATTGCATGTATATGCCTCGCCAATCAGGATAAGGCCATTTGTGAGGGTTAATGTTACTTGCCGCATGTTCGAGATTATGAATCTGAGCCAGTGAATTAGTGGTCATAAATGAGAAAGCACTATAGCGTCATTTCAATTACATACCAGAGAAAGAAAAGTAAGTGCTTATTGTCTTCTGGCAGGCGTGTTGGTGCACTTGAACTGAAAACCCCCAACAACAACGACTGGGAAAAACACTTAACTACCACATTGAAGCATAATGCTTTAATAAAGCAAGTGAGGTCAGAGCACTCAGTGCACAGTTCAAAAGCAGAGAGAGGCAACACTGAGGTTATTTGTTGAATTGGGGATGCCGACCAAACTATATAAAATACAAATCCTCATAAGGTCCTGGGACACGCTTGACAAACTTTTTAAATTCATTGTTACATTTTCACTCTAAATGTACCAAAAAGTTAATACTTCACAAAACAAAACTGGAACTAAACTGCTAATAAAATGAAATCCTTACAGAATATTAAAGAAAAACTCATTTTAAAAAGTGCAACTGAAAAACCTTGGGGCACTCGACAGCGTGACCGGTGATAATGTCTCGGCTCATGTCCCGCTGTGGCTGCAAGGCGGCCGTGGGACAAATCTCATTGTGGTCCCACTTGGTTGGCCGGGATGAGAAAAAGGCTAACCACTCTTGAATACAGTGCTAGAGGACGGTCCTCTGAATCACTTCTGTCATCTCCGCTGTCAAGCTGATAGCGGACAGTGTACACATAACTGAACGCCAAGCTCCTCAGGTGGTTAATTGTTCTGCCCTCCATCTACTGGGTTTCCCGAACAAGGACGCTAAGACCCACGCACGACATGTGCATGGGTAATCATCCACTGCACTGATGAGTAGGGATTCACCTGTGATCATAGAAATAGAATTACAAACCCTAAATATTCACTCCTGCACATTCGCAACATCGCACGAGCGATTGTGTGTGTGGCCATGTCTCAGCGTGTGTAATGAGTGTGTTATGGGTGGGGAAAGGGAGCTTACTCAGACAAACTGCCCTATGATCCACACATCAGGTGTCTAACTGTCCTCTCCTGCCTACAACTTCAAGAAAGACATGAATAAACTTGTCTCGCCTTACGACATTGCCAGACCTTCCTTCGCTCCTACCTCCTTCCCCTCCTCCTCCTCCTCCTTCCCCTCCTCCTCCTCCTCCTCCTCCTCCTCTGTCTGCTGGGGCTGAAGAAGCTTCTCTGGGTCCTGTCTGTCTACAGCTTCATACACTGACAAAGCAACTCTATCACCGCTCTTCATTCACCTACTTAAAGGTAACAATTTGTGTGCCATTTTTAAACAGCAATGCAAATGAATCATGATGCCACAGTATAAACACAGTAAACAAACATTCAAGGTGATTAAGACTAAGCTTCTGTCTCTTGCCAAAAACCATTGCTTCCTTTCACAAACAGTTTTCTAATTAGCTACATAATGCGAAATTCCCGCCCCACTACAGGGACTGATGGGATTTTCTAAACATGTAACAACTACTGTATTGCTGAGTAGAAATTAAGCACTTTTATAGCAACATTAAATATTTTGTTAGCAATCACAACTGCTCCCATCAGTCTTAGAGCTGTGTGTGATCAGATCCTCATGAGAGGTGTAGTTTGTAACTATATATATAAAGACCTACAGCACGATGCACCGTCACAAGAAGAGGGCCTTTTGGAAAATAATTCAGGTGTTGTTTCTCACACCTCGCAGGATGGACTGAAATAGATACGACATACAGCGCACTCAGATGTTGTTGCTCAGGTGTTGCTGAGTTATCGACCTCTCTCCACTCATGTTCAATCTGGTGGAACAACCTTTGACCTCACAAACCGATGACGCTGACAGCTGGCTGAGGGATGGCCTCGGTCAGACGCCTCTACTGACCTGCGAGCTGCGGTTCACTGGTCAGCAAAGACATACTGCACAGCCCGGCTACACACATGTGTGAGGAGATGCATACCCAAACATTACCCACAGAACACACAAGTATGTATGTAGATGTGCACACATGTTTACACACGATCACACATACTCACGTAATGATGAAATGAGACTAAACCAACCGTCTTGTGTTCACTCCTGATTGTCTAGAACATCCAGAGTGAAACCAATGTATTTATTAATCAACACTTGCTAAGTTGTGTTGATTACATGGGACAGATATTTCTTCAGGCGCCTTGTTAAAATATGTGCCGTTAGCGTGTCGTAATTAATGCGTGGGATGATAGTTGTTTACACTGCAGAGTTATCCTGGCACGCAGTGCAAAAAAAGTGGCACGGCCGGCTCAACCGTTATCGATGCTGCTGGCAGACCTTTCTTTCAAAGCCAACCTTGAATTAAATTTAATGGCATTTTGTTTATTGTTGAAAGGAATGTGAACAGGGTGACATTAAAAGACAGACACGTCTGAGCTGTGAACTTCTATCACCGTAATTATAAAATTGTTGACAATGAAAGATGTCATTTCCCACAGTCAATATTCACAAGTTTTTATCTTCCGATATCAATTCTATTCACCGTGAGAGTTTGGCTTTGAGGTTTCGTAAACAACCTGACGATAAGGGAACACAAAGAAGAGTAATCTCAACTGCTGGAGAGCAGGATATTCATAAAGCACCTCCATTAGGATCACCACACCCAGCCGGGTGTTACTTACCTTTCCTAATCTACCTCCGAGAAACAAAAGGCCATGCAAGGAATTAATCCACACAGTAATCTGCCAAATGACAACAACATCCCTTCATTACCAAAGAGACTGACATTATCAATAAACAACATTTGAATCTGCAGAAACAAGCTAGAATACACTAGAATTATTATTGACATAATTAGCGTATTAATTGTTGAGTTATGGCCAAAAAACACGTTTTGTGAGTTCACAGAGACCTTGAGTTTTGACCTCCAAATTCTAATCTGTTCATCCTTGAGTCAAAGTGGGCGTTTGTGCCAAATTTGAAGAAATTCCCTCCAGGCGTTCCTGAGATATCGCGTTTACGAGAACAGGACGGACGTACAGACAGACTATTCTCAAAAAGTAGCTTTAGAATTTTAACATACATGTATGGACCACTATGGAAACGCTTATTTACAACACCTGTCTTCAGGAGGCTTTAAAAAAAATTATAATTACAGTATATACAGTGAGAAATATAATCATGTTCAGGATCTATCGTCTTGTCAACCAAATTCACTGTTTCCTGATTGCTTTGATTCCATGGTTGTTGTAGTTTTGGGTTCATGAGTTTAATAGGTTGTCAAAACCTTCTTCACAGTCAAAATACCAAAATAGGAGGCATTCTCACAGACATGAAGATGCACGTATCTATAGTATGCAAGGTCAAGTAAAACTTTCTCACAGATGAAAAACAACAGTTTCACAGATAGAGAAAAAAGAACAAAGAAGTAAAGTTATCATCGAAATTTAGGGCTAGGCCTCACACTGGAAATTCACCACAGGGTCAAAACATTCTAGCTCAAAACATACAAACTCAAGGCTTACATAAAAATGGTTAAATGAGTGGTTAATGAGACTAAATATGATACATTGCTATAACAATTGCCCCTTTGGCCATACTATGGCCATGAATATAATGTCCAATTTATCATAGTCAGTGAATACTATCCAAAAGGTTTACGTAAACGCATCATAAATTGATAAGTCAGAAAGCAATGGTGTTCTTGTGAAACTTAGACATTTCATGTGTGATAAGCTTAAGCAGGGGAAACAATGAAATTAAGAAAATGGGTCAGTGTCATGTAGGAGTAGAATAGGAATTGTAATGACGCATGTTATCATTAATAAGATTCCATGGTGGAGGTCTGCGTTTTTCAGCTTGAAGGCCAAGTTTTGGTTAAGAGGAGCCCTTGGACTTGATCAATCAGGATCAGGCAAATAAGAGACAAGCACAAACATGACACTTTAACTAAATTGTATTTTGAAATAACAAATGGGATTGAGAATCTGCTGCCCAATTTCAGTTTCCCAATGACTTTAGACTGCTTTTTCTAGACTTTCTTAAAATGTGCATACACAAGAGTGGGACACTTACTTGCATACACAATGGAGATATACAAACACTGTATTCAGTGCAAACACAGCATGGACAAATGAAAGCCATCTTCTTGACTTGTTTTAACCTGAACAAGGCCTCTCTCCTTCCTGCTTGTTGCACACACACACACACACACACACACACACACACACACACACACACACATACATATTTCTGTCCCCACTTGGAAAGCCTCTCAGCTTCTTTTCGCTTCATTCAGTACAAATAACTTCACGGTGGGATAAAAGCATAATGTTTCCAGAAAACCTCTTCCCCCCACTTTGCTTCACTCTTTTGGCCCCATGTTCTCTTTTACTTTTTCCTCCAACCCCCTTTTCTTGTGCTCTCTGTCCAAAAGGACATTCTTATTTCATTAGAGGGGGGGTCTTGGAGGCCAAGAGGGTAAACAAAACCTCTGTAATCAACAGCAGGACATACACAACCACAATGAGCCAATCAGAGCCCAGTGTCCTTTTAGAGAGAACTATGGCTAACCAATACAAATCCACACCTGGACGCACAGAACTTGAACTTGCCAACTCAAACTCAGCACTTAGGTTTGTGTGGAATTCAAAATGTAGCCTAGCACTGGGAGTCAAGGTTATCCTTAAGGAACACCAATCAAAGCATGCATGCCTGCAAAGACACCGATACACACACATGCACACAGATCCCCGGCTATTTGTCTATCGGTGCTGTCATCTCTGTTTGCTCATATTAGGGAGGGCTCACTCAGGGACAGGATATGGGGATTAGGTCTGGCCTTATTGCGCTGTAGCTACACACCGCTAAATGGCTCCCATCTGTTCTCCCATTGAGAATGGCTAATACATGTTAGCTGCGCTCGTATTGTGCACTGCCAGAATAACAGCAGTGGATAGATGAGCAGGACTGATATCGCTAGCCACAACACCATTCTGTGCTAAAGGCTAATGTGCCTGGCTTATTCTATTAGATCGGGATAAGAAGCACTAATACACACACACACACACACAGACACACACACACACACACACCCACACCCACACACACGTGCATACACACACCATCACGATATCTGATTGGAGATACCGAAGCAGTAGGCTAGTCACGGGTCCAGCTCTAGGTTTACCTTGAAGGAGTATACGTTAGAGCTGGGTGAGCTGAAATCTGGGGAGAGGTGGAAAGAACAGGAGTGATGGAAAAAGATGGAGAGATGGAAAGAGAGGGAGAAAGGGGGCAGTGTGGTCTATTTCATTACGGTGAATCCTGACACTGCTGCATTCTCAGCACACATGGACTGGATTATAGGCTATGTGGGCTGCTCCGGCACTGTATAGCTCAGCAACGCTCTCTTGCACACACATACACACACACACATACACACACACACACACACTTGCAAATGCACACACAAACATCATAGCTAAACACACTAAAGCTTTGCACTGCAGGAACACAAACCATTTGCTCACACACAAGCTATAGGGCTCTTAATCCCAAAAGCAGCACTAGGGCAAAGTGCACAACTACTAAGTCATTGAGGTTAGAGACAGAGTCTGCTTGTGATGGTCCACCTGTGGATTACTGGGGGAAAAGAATGAGATGCACTGGAAACTATGAGTATACCATGCTGCCTGGTTTTCTCTCTCGTTCCCACATAAATACATAAGCACCCTTCCCCTCTCTTTTCCCATCTTTCTTTCTCTATCTCTCCCGCTGTACATTTACAAATCTCTCTTTTTCACTGTCTATCTTTGTCTGACCCACACATGTATTAGCTCCAAGAAAACCATAACCCTCCCTGCACAGACCTCTTTCCACACGCCTATGTTCAAAGGCATCCTGAGTCTATGGGGGGCTTCGATATAAAAAACCCAAAACAGGAATTATCCTTTATGACTCTGCATTCTTCATTTTATGCTTTTTCAGCTTGCAGCCTTAAAAAAAAGGCTTCATGACTGTTCTGTGTTGTATTCTAATTAACTACCCCACACACTGGCACACAACAGGGTGGGGTAGCGCGGTAAAATTTTACTACGACTGAAAAAGTGAGGCGGGGAGAGACAGACTCGTCCATCTCTGTTTTTTCTCACTGCGTCGTTTTTATCACCTACGGGCCCTGGTACGCGAGACCGCTGGGTTTGTATCGGTCAAATACCACACAGTTACCTATATAGCCGCAGAGTGCACACACAGCATGCGGCACAACCAGCATATGAGCACTTGTACTGTAGCACTTATAGAAAGGCAGCCGTAAACCTCTGAATCAACTGAGGCTCTTTATTCGACTGTAATTCATAAGAAATGGGAAAAGGAGCCGGGTTGTATTACACTTTCTTCTGTCAGAGTTGGGTAATACTGTGGTTATTGTGGTACCATCAATGTTCCCAGCTAATGGTTACATGAGGTCACTGAAGAAGCCTATTGTGTAGAAGATCATTAAAATATCTGGAGCTGATATACAGCATTACACCCAGGCAAAGAGTACATTAACTCTAAAATTAGTAGAAAAATGTAACAATAACTGTGCAATAGAAACTCACTGTGGATAAATGGATGCAGGGTTTCCATGGCGATGGTCATCATGCCCATATTCCCTCTTCATCGTCCTGTGAGAAAAACATGCGGAAAAATCATCATCATCTTCACCAGTCCATTAACCATCAGCATTTCATGTCAAAAGTCTCCAAAAATGGCATGTATTTGGCATAAATGGCTTCATTTTAGACCAAACCATTTACTGAACAAACTCTGGCCCAGTGGTTATGACTTTACAAGTAGAGTCTCCTTGCCTAATCCTATGGTCCTCCTAACCCCCATGTGGCTTTTAATCAAAACAGTCCTGTCCATTTTCCTCATTCAAAAAAGCTGTGTATGATATCATAAAATGCTTTCCTCAGTGTGATTGTTAGGAACCAATAACCAAACACACAAGGGGTTTCCTCGGGGCTGAAACTGTGCAGACAAGAGTCCTGCTAACAAGAAGGCTAATTCACTCAGACACTAACATTACAATGGTTAGCATGAGCTGGCAGCTCACTATAACCAAGCTCTTTCCTGCATAATGCTAAACTAGGCTACGGCAAAGCAGAGTCTATGCTACACAAGAGCAAAAAACACGAGGGCCTTGGCTGCAGTCCACAGAGGCTTTGGTTGGACTGAGTGGTTGTGACAAGCTCGGTAAACTCAGTAGGCTACACCTAAGCAGCTAAGCTATAGATATAATGGCCTTTCAATGGAACATGCTAGATGGTAAATGCTAAGATGCAGTGAATGGCTGTGACAGGCCCTGTAAACAGAGCCAGGCCTATAGCCAGTCATTCTGCCAGGTTAAACACACACACATAGACACATAGACACACACACACACACACACACACACACACACACACACACACACACACACACACACACACACACACAAATAGGCCAAATACCATGTGCTACTTCTCATAAACCTGTAGCAGGCAGCATGTTAAGGCTTTGAAAAAAAGAGCAACAACCCAAAAGAAAAGGTTGTTTAATTCTGTCTCTGATAAACACTTGCTGTTTTCTATTTCCTTCTGAGGCTGCAGCCAAGTATCTGGCAGCGGTGCTGGCATAGCTAAATGAGAACAACATGAACACAACATGCCCGTCAAACTGCACACACTCCATGCTGAGACACAGACCTGGGGTGCGTCTCAAGAAGCTAAATCCACTTCCTGCGCTTGTCTCCTTTGATTAGATTTCACCTGTCCTCAGACGAAGTCCATCACAGATTAAGTGGAGGACAGGGAGTATAGTTAGAGGATTGGGATGGACCCACTAACTGTAGCATGAGCTTTGAATGACATGCGGTTTGGCTCCTTGGAAAACCTTGAAGTGTGTTCTTGCATTTGTGTGTCCGCTATTCCAGTGCATGCATTTGTGCTTACGTGTCTTATATGTGCCAGTTGGGTGTGGATGCGGCGTGTATGTGTCTGTGTTCGAGCAAATGCAAATGCAAAAAAAAATAAATGCATGTGTGGTCACTGTTATGTTATTCATGGCACTAGCTGTATCTTGGAAAGGCATTGTGGTCTCCAGGGTGAGCGTGCAGACCCTCTTTATCATCATTATCATTATCATCATCAATCATCTTTCGAGTGGTGTTCCTGGACCAGGCAATGCACTGAACCACTGGCCTGGCCGCACTTGGATATTACATATGAAATGGGAAGGATGGAGGGAGAAAATACTGAAGGAACAAATGAGACAGCGAGGTATAGGGAGAAAAAATGTGGGTAAGGAAGAAAATACAACAGTAGTGATGTTAAAGAAGTACAAGACAAGACAGTAGAGGTATGATTAAAAGAAAAAAGTGGTAAAAGCATAGTGAAACAGTTGAGAAAGGAAGAGAAGAGGTAAAGTAACAGAATGAAGAGAGCAATAGAACAAAGTGTTCAGGAAAAACAAATAGAGTAATTAATCACATTTGAAAGAGGGAGATTAAAGGAGTCCTGTGTTTAGAGGGAAAACAGTCTCTCATCAGGGACTTCAGTGACATTCAGACTGTGTGACCTGACAACCCCCATCAGCGGTGCACACACACATGCAGACACACACACGCACACACGCACGCACACACACACACACACACACACACACACACACACACACACACACTTTGGAGGCCTTACCCTGACCTCTGCCGAACTTCCCCATGAGGTCAAAGATCAGATATGAGGAAAAGCCAAGAGGTGATTGGCTGACATCTGTCAACAGGGTCTGTTGTTTTTGAAGCGTGTGTGCTTGACACAAGAGGGAGCACGACAGAGAAACAATTTACCTAAATAATATTCAGTTTGGCTTTAGCTTGTGTACCAATGATGGCATCTTGATACACGTATTTGATTTTGGCATTTGGTTCCCAGGCAATGCGTCAGTGGACTTGGCTAAATCTACACAATTTGACCCTAAATGTCGCATACAAAGTGTGAGCCATCTCAGTTCCCTTTTATAAACACAAAAAGTAGAGAAAGTATAATTCCGCCAATAGGCCCGGATTTATGAGATTTTTTGTTATTCCCTACATTCTTAACAAGATTTCCCAGCAACCAAAATGATACTTTCTTTACTAGGCTTTTTCGGTCCAACTTGAAACATTAGAATATCACTTGCAGAGAGCTACTGTTTCATATGTCAAACTATTAACACTGCTGCAGTAAAACAGTGCTGGGTAGCCGTATTGAAGGAAAGATATTTATAAGGGCAAAGTAAAGGAGAGTAATGTGTGATACTAAAAATTGACCCCCTGCAGCTCACTGTTTAATATGAAGCCTGCTGTGGTGGCATAGCATTCTGCAATACACTAGAACAATGCAGGGGCTACCTTGATAATAGCATTTTGGCAAGTCAGAAGAAAAACACAACATAACATAATCTAATAACTACACAGCTTGAATTTAAAAGTGGTCCTTGTGGGATTACAGGGCGGTTAGAAGGGTCCATGCCATACGTTTCCCCACTCAAACTTCCATATACTACAGCATATGCCACAAAAATCTTCAAAATTCGATGTAGATTCATTCTATAGGTGAAAAGGATGCAAATGATCAAATAAATATACCCTGCTGTCTTTTCCATAGGCGTAAAAGGCCAAAAGAATATTGAAACCAGCTATCCTGTTCTTTAAAATATTGCAGAGGTATGTGTGGGGTGATGCATGGATATGGTTGTGTGCTTGTATACATGTGAGTGTGTTGGGGAGGTAATAAGGAAAGGGGATCCCCAGTGCATGTTTGACTCCAAATTAGACAGCAGTTTCATAGTGTCTAGAAACATGTAATGGTACATATCAGATAGAACAGATGTTAGAATTTAGACTCAGGTGGAAATCCCCAGGTATTCGTCTAGAATCCCTAAACATACATACACCAACACACTTCATCTTTATAGTTTTTGGAAAATCCCTAATCACAACCTCTTGACAACAATAGAGCTGTGATGAGTTTATATTGCATTCAAATAACTAGAAAGATTTAATCAGCTAATGGAAATACAGTGAAATCATCTCTGTCTTTCTTTGAAGATTGCTTTCCCCCGGTAGCGATTTCATCTGGGTACATAGTGTCAACAAAGACTCAGGTGTGTACCTCCACGTGCATCTACACTGCACACGTACATGCATGCACACGCCTACAGAATGCAAACTTGGATGCATGCACACTCACACACACACACACTTTGTCCTAATAACAACAGCCGTTTGTGCTTCATCTTCGGCTCTCTTCAAATAGACACATTAAGTTCCCCCTAAAGGCAGTCTGGATATGATACTCAGAGAGAGAGAAGGAGCTCATATAAGAGATGAATGATATAAACTAGTCTCACACACAAATCCCATTGATCAAAAACACTCATTTGGCAGCTTTTCCCTTCAGGCCCCTTATCTAAATGATATGAATAACTCTGATTTGGCAGGAAGTAATGGGGTTGAGGGAGAAGAGACACAGTAGAAGTGAGAGGGGAATTTTTATGCTGCAGAGTCCGACCACAACTGACTGGTGGTAGGAGATGAAAATATAAAACTGCACTGACTTTAAAAGCATGGAGATGAAAGCCCACAACATGTCAGCTTGTGTAAACAAGTCCAAACTGGCTGGTATAGGTGAGTGTGTGTCCGTGTGTTCGTGCACAGTGGTATTAACCTGGTCCATAGGGGGTCGGTGATTGGAATGGGGGGGCCCTCTTGGCAGGCTTCGGTGATGCACGTTTGCTGGATGCAAGTGGTGAGAATGATGCGGATGATGCTGGGGGTGGATGTGATCTTCCTCGTAGTTATCCGCAATCAGCTTCATTCTGCTCTGAGTCTGCCAAAAAAAAAAAGAAGATAAATAAGAAAATGTATAACCCATAATTATAACACACGTACACTAGGTACATTCATTTCTCCAACACTGCCTATTTGTTTCTTAAAAATGTTCTCTGGGTCTTAGAGTGATTAGGCTGAGAGATTCTTGGATGGGGGGAAAGTATGTTGAAAGCCATCAAAGATGATAAAAACCGTGCCGCTAACAACACTTGACAGGTCATAAATTGAGTGAATCGGAGTGCCTGATGAAGTCTGTCAAATGTCATCCATACTGCAGATTATAATTTAATTGGATTACACGAATCCTAGTAAGAACAGTTAGTGAGTGTTTCATGTAGCCCACAGGCGTTCTGGCCCGAGTGAAGCAACCTCCTTTGCGATATCATTGATTAAAATTACACTCAAACGTGTGTCTTTCTGTATGCCTGTAAATGGGTAAGCAGGACTATGTGTCCTATGTTTGTGTATTGTGCATCTGTGTGTATTTGTGTGAGTGTTTGTGGAAGGGGCTGTCATGCTGCCAACATCATTGCTTTGGAGAGAGATAACAGCCGAGGCTGACTAACGTTAACAATGAGCACAACTCCATTGAGGCCAGCTGTCTGAGAGATAGACCGAGACAGAGTGGGTGCAGATATATTGACAGGCTCAGCTGTATTCCCTTTACTGCAGATACTTCCCCTGAGGGCGGACACGACTGCAGAGCAGGAGGTGGGGTTCGAGGGAAAGACATGCGCACATCTCAAATCCAAAATGTTGCAGCTTTACTTGTTTAAATGAGAGACAGCCGTAAGACAAACAGTCTGAGTCAGCAGGGATGAGAGGCGGGAGATGGTGTTACAGAAGTCAGTGGCCCGGGGACATCACTGCTGATAAGGAGCTGAGGCCTAAATGACTGAGGAAACGAGCCAGTCAGGATCAGAGGAGAGGATGTGGCTGGTATTAAAGAGGTTAGCAATTAGCTTAAATTGGAGAAGAGCTGCTTAGATAGGGCGAGAACACTGACACGCCGGTGAAGAGTGAGGGACGGAGGAGGGCTCAGACAGACACCAGACCAGTGGTTAGAGCAGTTAAAGGCTAGGTTGAGGTGTACGGCCCTCCGTGACCTCAGGTGTTGGCAGTAGCAGGTGTGACTGGGTGGGGCTGCCTCAATGCAACAGTTACAGAGCGGACACCTGTCATTACGGCTAGGACAATTACTATCATATACCATGCAGCTGATGTAAGTACTGTACTGCTACACAGTACATGCTGTAGTGCTTCAATGCAGACTTTTACCCAATGCTTAAAAATGCTGTTTAATTTTCATAGAGAAATATTTTTAAAACTAATTAGTAGCCGAGGGTCAAAAGGGTTTTTGTGTGTTTAGTCCTTGCTGCTAATCTAATAAGAACCATATTACTTGTTCATCTAATTACAACCATGTTTGGTAGGATGGGGAAGCCAAGCGTCCTAGAATGTGTTTGCATCTGTGTGTGTGTGTGTGTGTGTGTGCATGTGTGACTGAGTGTGTGAGTGCGCACATATATTTAATGACCTGAGACAAAAACATAAATGAATGAAGTGATGAATTGCTTCTGGAAGAAACTGACTGTGTGGTCAGGATAGCCCACATGTGGCCATCCAGTTTATTCAAACAGACACGCACGCACACGCACACGCACACACACACACACACACACACACACACACACACACACACACACAC
>CALSCE010009645.1:4513457-4526171 GCA_943593645.1 Bovichtus variegatus | reverse complement strand
GAGAGGAGAGGAGAGGAGAGGAGAGGAGAGGAGAGGAGAGGAGAGGAGAGGAGAGGAGAGGAGAGGAGAGGAGAGGAGATTAGAGGAGAGGAGAGTTCTTCATTGACATTCCTAACCATGACAGATTTGGCCTGTACTATGTGTTTGAAGAGTATCCTCTGCATGTGTATCAAAGTGCAGCTGCTGGTGTAAACATGGCAGCGATGATCCTGCTGCTGTGCTCACAGCTGCATCCCAAACCTCAATCCAAGCCGTCTTTAAATCACAAGCCTGTCCTGATTAGAGCAGCGCTGCATTAACACATATGGACACAGGAGGCTGACAAGAAAGGTCTTGAACACACATGCAGCTGGGGAAAGGCTGCACCATTTTATCAACATTTATACATACTCCTTTAATCAAGTCTCTGTATGTGTTTCTGCGTGTGTAACATTGCCATGCTATCCCAGTAAAACGGAGTAACACAGAGACCAAGCGGGCAGATCGTTTTACATAAGCCGTTCTAGATGACACACGTCTAAGAACAAAAAATCCATCTTTTCAGCATAGAGAGAGGATGGATGCTCAAGTGCGTCTAAAAAAGACAAGGAGAGAGGGAGAAGGAAAGAAAAAAGAGAGAAAAAGTCACAGAAAATGACACACCTCGGAGGATTCTAAATCCATCTTTTCTTAGCTTCAAAGCACCAGTGACGTTTGGCCATCCATCAGTAAGATGGGACCACTCGGAGAATTCCCACATGGGGACACATTAGTTCTGACTCTCTCCTAGGGAAGTCTAAACACTACACTTTTCATGTGAGTGTGTGTGTGTCTGTTTCTTTGTATATATGTGTCTGTATATGAAGCAAACTGTCTGAGAAAGAAAAGTGTGTCTTAGACCACCGGCTTTATGCACACACATACACACACACAAGATCTTCCAAAGGAGGGATGTGGGGAGGTCAGACAGGGCACTGCTATCTGTAAATCTATCTGCTGTCTACAGATCACTTTTCTCCTATGAGACTCAGAGTCCCATAATTCTTTGGCATTTCCTGATCGGTTTCCTTCCGCCATTGGCTGTTGTGGACCTTATAAAGGCAACCTATCCTGATATGTGTGTCAATGGGTCAGGAGACAGAGAGTCGGTGTGTGTCATGTTGAACAACAAAACCTCCAGAGAGCTCATTCGGTTGAATGGAAGGAAGCCAAGTAGAGACTCCCTATAGGAACTACTTACCGTACAACTTCTTTAACATTAATAGAAGACAAAGTCTCACACTTTTCGGGCACCGGCGCTAGGTGGCCATAACACTGCCTGGTACACCGTTGCACTTAGCAGTAGGGATGCACCAATCCGACATTTTCATTCCAGACACTGATACCTGGGTTTTGGGTACTGGCCAATACCAAGTACAGCTCCGATAGCAGTGTTTAATTAATAAGCTCAACATCAGCAACCTTATAGAAAGAAATCTTCAAAATGAACAGGAATTACAATTCAAGTGCAAACCTCTTTAATGCAGCAACAAATTGGTCAAAACTTAAACAGGAATAAAAAATCCAGTAGATAATGTATATCGTAAATAAAGATAGAATTGAATTGAATAGGTCGGCCTTATTTGACACCGACACCCGATCCAGCTATTTGAGTCAATATCGGCCAGATATCTGATATGGGTGCATCCCTACTTAGCAGTAACATTCACATGGATTTATAGGCATGTGTGCCTGAAGACCTTCTGCCTGTATGAGAAAGAGGAGACAAAAAAAGTCTCCCATCCGTTCCTTCTCTTATTTTCTCCTTCCCTTGTCTGCTCCAGGCCCGGAGGCCACATCATTGCAATTAGAGCTCATCACATCATCAGGTGGACTGTAACTGCTGGTTACCCAACGGGAAAACATGACGCATCCAATGGCGATAAACAGATAATAGGCTTTCCTTGAAATTCCTCGAATGGAATTGCACCCCCTAGGAACTGTTTACCGTTTACGAGACACAAACAAACATAGGTTTGCACTGAAATACACACCCAGCCACTGCATCTGTTGACTTTTAAATGCACCATGTTTCCCAGAAGCCCCTGTGACTCAGGAGACCGTATACGTGGACTCCCTGCTGGTGGCTCATTATCGTTAGCATTCACGTTAGCTCAGTCACTGATGTGGTCTGACCAGACCTTAATAACCCACATACCTTCATCAGCCTCCGGTTATATTGAGAGCCGGGGCAATATTGGGAAATAGGTGCGTAAGTATGTGTGGGAGTGTGTGCTGGGATTTATCTCTGTTTGACCAGAAGATGTAATACAGAAAAGTCCGCCAGTAAATCGTCAATGATACCAAACTATGCCTGCAACTTGAGTGCATCTAATGACTCTGATTGCAGCATGATTGTTAAGAGAATAGTGTTCCTCATATATTTATGTGCCTGGATTTGGAATTACAGCTCCTGCTTGACTGGTTTGGCTTATGATGACTGAACGCAGTAAGTGTGGTTTGGGGCGGGGAAGTCTACTCTGTTAACTACCAGGAATTATTCAAGTCTATCTGTTCCTGGTTTTAAAGTTCAAAAGTCTGCCCATGAGGCTGTTTTAGTGCAGGCAAGGCTTCATCATCTGCAGCAGGTTTGAATTTGTAGTCCTACTTTGATTCACATGTCCTAAACGGTGACCGCAAGGCCAGGCTCCATTTGATTAATGTGCAGACCAGTCAACCTCTTAGACCAGGAGAGCTGTAAATTTAATTCATCGTTTATATGCACATATAAATAACTTGGTGGTCTCGTGCGGCGTATGTACCTGCTGTTTGAGCTGGTGCATGAGCCTGTCTTTCTCCCTCTTCAGAGCCATCACTTCCTCCTGGGCTTTTTTCCGTTTGGAGGAGGATAACTCCAGCAGGGCGATGTTAGCGTCCTTCTCACTGATGGCGGCCAACAAAGCCTGCTGCCTGAGGGGAGAGGCGGGAAATGTAGAAAGAAGGGTGCAACAGGAAAAAAAAAAAATGATGTTATTGTAAAATGTACAAAATATGTAAAAAGATTATAAACATGTGTTCTCTGAATAAAAAGAAAAAGCTGAAATGTAAAAGTCTCTAAAAGACTGTAAACAGTCAGACAATAGACAGGTGGACAGCACAGAGATGAAGGCACCCAACATCTGCAGCTGTGGGCCTTTGTACATATGCAGATGTCACAGCAAACTCACTCATTCCAGAGCTCCTTAAACTCAGACAGAGATTCCACAGGAAAGAAGCAGACATCTTTGAAGTGGTCTGCTAAGTGCTGTATTAGTGGTACCTCAGAGTGACTCATGGACATGTAATAGTGTAATGGAGTCTAAAAGAGTAGGCTGAGGAGGATATGACATCTTTCCTCTGTCACCGCTGGTTACCACAGAGGGTGTTTGTGTGTGTGTTTGTGTACGTACGTACGGGGGTGGCAACAAAATGACTGTCTACAGGTGCAGAGAAAACATACCACCAAGCGTCATCGTAGACACACACCAGAAGTACAAATATACACCCACAGGACCCAAGAGAATACCTTGCGTAACACTTCTAGAGAAGTCTGAGCCTTCGGAGCAGTTTGGTGATGACTATCCTGATCATCAAGCAGGATGTCGTAAATCCAGTGTAGTGACAAACACACATACATAGCAACTCTTGTAAACACACGCAGAAGCACAAACATATCATATAACATGGCTAGACGCACACACCTGCAGTACTATGGCCATTGACCCCAGGCACACTTTAAAAATATAATTATAAAAGAACAGGAGACGATGGGCTAAAAACAGAAAACGCACATTTATGTGTACAGTAGACTGTAACTCATTCTATGTATGGTTATTTGTCACTACCATCAGCCTAAGTTCATCTGAATGACCATCGCAGGAGTCTCAAGCTGTTTTACTAGTTTATTGAAGGTATTTTGAGTTGGATAAACATGACGTGGCTGAAAACCAGACTCTTAAATCGCATTTGAAATTAGGACGGCATTAAACCAACATGGTAAGGTAATGTTTGGACTTGTGTGAGGTGAGGGGTAAAGGGAGAGGAGGAGGGAGGGATCAAAATACACTTTGAACTCAATTAAAAATTGACCTGCATCGGAGTGTTTTTATTCCATGATTTAAGTCCCTGCAGAAATAACTCAATTGCGAAAATAAACATGCTGAACTCAGAATAAAGTCCTGCTGGACTGGGACTCCACATTTGGTGTTTTTAGTACAATTATCTGCGCGTCGCATCTGGATTTGGATTCTCCCATTCAAGGCCATTAATAGGCCTCTGTGGCCTTGTGTGTGCTTGCATGTTGTGCATGTATTTGCGCGTGCATGCATGCGGGTTCTGACATGGATCGGAGCAGCTAATCACACCATTAATCACAGAGCAGGACCAACATGACACTTTTCGTCCCTCCACACCTCCACTGTTATTCCTTTTAATGCACGCACACACACACACACACACACACACACACACACACACACACACAGACACACACAGACACACACAGACACACACACACACACACCTACATTCACAAGTGCTTTAGACTACAGGACTGTTCTGCTTGACTTGGCAAAAAAAAAATCCTCAGAAAGAAATCCACAAATCAAACAGTGCAACTGGTTATTAAATCCCTCTTAATACGGTCCAGTTTTACTTCCATGGTCTAATAAACCCAATGATGAATTTTGTATTTTAGAGCATGGCACAGTGGCAATCCAAGTTCCATTCCTTTATCTTTGGCTGTGTCAAATAGAGTGAAGAGGTGATGCACAGAGTCGTATATGGGCAAGGAATGCGGCACACTGTGTCACGGTTCATAAACAATGTGTCAGATTAACAGCCTTTACTTACTCGCAGGATGGCCATCTTTACAGCACACTGCCAGACATGGAAACTCCAACTTCGGGCCACATCCTAATAGTCTCACACTTTTCCTTATCTCCTGAAGCATTAACTGCAAGCAAGCACATCTTGAGAATTTTGTCCATCGAAGTCAGTATGTGACTGTTAATATACACAAAATAACTGCACACTAAGGTGAAAAGCATACCACTGGGAACAAGTGGGTGATGCATTACGTACAGGGACAACTTGGTGTAAGAAACGAGTGCATTGAAAGGTTAGGGGCTCTAACCCCCACCCCAGTTTTAAAGGGGAGGTTTATCTAATCTGTGAACTCATCTGAAAAAGAAAAACAGAGATCCATCTCTTTCTGACCACCACTGAGTCACTTCATGAGGGATTGTTGCACACCCATTCATCAAATTGCCTCGGCTGAATCAACTGATGAAAGACAAAGTGTGGGTGTTTGAACGCTTACGAAAAAAGATAATAATGTTGTGATACCTTGTTGATTCCAGCAAGTTTTGCAGTCACACACTACAGCAAGAAGCCACACACAAAACCCAAGTCGCCTCTGCACATTCAGACAATTTAATCATCCTCTGTGACTTAGCAGCAATTGCAGACCTCTACAAGGAAGCTACACTCAAAAGGAATTACTGTATGTTGTCATTTTATGAGCAGAATGTGTGCTGCTGTCTCTGAAGACATGGTTGTCACATCCATCACACCTGCATTCCCTAGAACAGGTACAGACTTCCCAACTGAAAATGATAGATTGACCCTCAGACAGTTCTGAGCCCGACTAAATTAAACCTACGAACAAAAGTGTCTGCCATGCTTCAGCGCGAGCTAAATCACTTCCAGGCTCTAAATTAACACAGCAGATTATAGAGCTGTCTCTCTGTGGGTGCTCTCTGAGTGGTACTGCAGGATTCTGCTGAGTGATGTCTTCCTAAAACAATAAAAAAAGGGGCTTTATTATGATAAGGCAGTCTGTAAATGTTGTCTCCCACATCCTCAATCAGTGATTATGTGTGACTGTGTGTGTGCTGATTAGTATTACTTACAGTCTTTGAACCTGAATCACACTGGAGTATTTAATCACATCTAATTTGTGCGGCCATTTGGCCTTAGTTGTAGATCACACTTGCAATGTACGTGAATCTATCAGACACACACATGCGCACACACACACAAGACAAATGCGTGCACTGTATCTGCTGACTGATCTTGAGCTTGAGTGGGTGAACCCTCTCTCTTTCCTCCCCTCTTGTCTCACTCCCTGCTTAACTTAGCCTTGGCGTGTTCTGGACAAACAAAGGATTATCTTCATTTCCTTTCCGATTGAAAGGGCGGCAATGAAATGGTTTTTCATGAAAAACTTGTGATTAGTCTTCATAAAAGTCAGACCCCATGCACTGAGAAGTCATAAGGCACTCCAATAAAAGGACAAATAAATCCCACCGCTGGATCTCTGGTGTCAAAAATCTTGTGTACTTTAGTTTTTCTATTCTATGAGATAACAGTATTTTAGCATTAATTATATATATATATATATATATATATAACTATCATCATATTTACTTTTAGTATTATAGAGTAGTATAGAGAGAGTATGCAAGGCTCTGTGGAAAAGCATACTGACATCTTATTTATAAGGGGTGAAATTCTCAGCTCGACTACAACATGTGATTCCAATTGAACCTTCATGGTCCCTGGGACATATTGAGACATTTGGATCTGCAGAGGTGGAAGATGGATGGCTAAAGTACATGACCATGCGATGAGAGGTGAGAGGGAAAGGAGGGGGGGAGGTCAGCAGAGACAATATGGAAAGAAAAACTGGAATGCAAAGAGTGGAATAAGAGAAGGGTAAGGAGACGTGAGGTGGAAGGAGATAATTCAGGACAAAGGAATGAAAAATGAGGAGAGAAGACTTTGATGAAGACCTCTTGGAGGCGGGGCTCCTGTCGAAGGACTGTGATGTCACAGGGCAGATGAGAGACTGGCAGGTCAGACAGATTTCTGGGTGACGAAGGGTTAAGACGGGGTCAAGAGTGAGCATAAACACACATGTGTATACATTTGCACACAGCAAATTCAAAGAAAGCGGATGCTAGGGAAGGTCAACTGTGGCTGGGAAGGAGGAGAGAAAGCGCGGGAGAACCCATGGGTCAAGAAAAAAAAATATATATAAAAAAAAAAAAGAGTTGGCAAGAGATGAAAGCAATAGATAAGAGAGGAAAGTATGTGTTTGACAAGAGTGACTGCCACCTGTGCTGCATGAGAGAGAAAAGAGTGAAGAAAGGGGAGAGAAGGAAGGGAAGAAAAGAGCAAAGGTAAAGATTTAAGAGCCCCAGCCTACACTAAATCAGCTCAGCGCACTCCATGTTGTTATTCCTAGGCGTCACGGTTGAAGGATATGTGTTTATAATTTGTGTTATGACTTACTTGAAATTATGAGTGTGGAGAGTCAGCGGGACAGAAACAGATGCGTCCATGTGATGCCCGAGGGAACCATCAATACTGTCTGCCCCTAAGTGCAGTGTGTTCATGTGTGCGTGCATTTGCTTGTCTGTGAACACATTTGCGCTTTCATTTCCTCACGTGCATGTATGATGTATTTTGTTAGCAAGAACATGGGGAGCCCACTAATATCTGTTCCCAGAACATCCATTATGAATGTTTTAGTTTGTGATCATGTCCTTCCACCACTTAACTGTCCGGCTCTGCAGAAACATTCCACTTGCGTTTTATGGCCGTGCCTTGATTGTGAGTGTGTGAAGGTGCGGCACAAGGCCGAGGGCCCCTCGCTAAGCAGTACTGGAGGCCTGTGGTGAGAGCAAGCAGAGGACATGAGAATGGGGCATGGTTGAGTGACACTATTATTTATGACCTTGGTGTTATTTACAACTGAGGAGGTAGGAAAAATGGCTATTTTCAACAAAAAAACACACGCTCACTTGGTAAGCTCACTGCAAAGCCAGTTCAGATGGTAAATCTGTGTTTCAACTCTAAATGTGGGTTAAATATATTTTCAGGTGGTCCACATTTTGGCTACTTTAGGCCGGATTAGCTCCATGCTAACCTGTAGCAGCTAACCTAAAGCCAGCCACATGCCAAATGCACTTATTACCCACTTCCTTATGTATGCTCGCCTGGATTTAAGCCATTATTTATCTTAATCGATAAGTCAGGATCTATCCGTACCCACTGCAAATAAAACTTGCATGCCTGTCATGTTTAAAAAATTCATGTCAACTCCAATATTCCTCCTGAGCAGTTATATTAGACATTACATGCTAATCCTGAGCGTCAAGCAAGAATGCTAAACTTTACATGTTAACCTTGAGCTGTGCTTCCCAAGAAAAATCCATGACAGCAGATGGTTCTCCCAGAACTGGGCCAGGTTGTGTGTGTTTTCACTTCACTAATAAAATATACAACCCACTTACTCTGCTCACCCCCACTCCCACACTAGTGCTCTGACCGGTGGAAGAGGGGGGGGGGGTGGTCTAATTGAAAGAGTATGTATCAGTTTTACAGCAACAAGAGGGAAAATACGCGGGGACAAAAATCAACAAATCTGCCAAAACTAGCCAAATGTTTAGAGTGGGAGCAGGGACGAGGATAGATGGCTGACTGCTCCCAAAGATGAGCAGGACCAGACGGCCACCGCTGCATTCCAGCCAGAGTGAGGGGGAGACAGATAGAGAGACCCAGACGGAGAGGAACCGAGAGAGAGACCAGGTGGCTGTGTGTGTGTGTGTGTGTGTGTGTGAGTGTGTATGAGCAGACAAATGAGATGAGGAGAGCATTATAACTTTTTTCTCAAAACCAAGACTATCTTGTCAAGGCAGAGACAATATCTAAAGGACACAAGGATTTCATTTAAATTTAATATGTTTTGATGGAATAGTTCAACATTTGGGACCGTTTTGCCTTCTTTCCAAGATAGTGAGATGAAAAGATCGATATTAATCTTATGTTTCAGAGTATTATCCCAAAATGTTTAACTATTCCTTTCATAAAAAAAAAAAAAAAAAACCTTTGAACGACTGATGGCGGTCCTCTCTCACTCACGCTCTCTCATTGCATCACCTTCTGAGGATCAGCTAGGGGTCGGGCGGATTCCTGTTGTTGTAAAAACAGGACAGATAAATAAACAAGGCCTAGCGGGATGTCAGTGATGATTATGATGTCACCGGCAGCTCTTTCCCATTTGGATGACCTTGGGTGTCTCCGTGTGCGCCTGTGCTAGCGTGAGTGCGTGTGTAGGCGTACCTTTTCCTGAGCAACCGCGGCCTTTCACATCAATGCGAGCGAAAGCACAATCCACATCAGATTAGTCAAAGCCCAAGCCTCATCTCCAGAGCTGTCTGGCGCAATGCCCGCCTACAACGGCTTCAACCAATAAGGTGAGCGCCGACACTCAACCTCCATGGATCCTACCAATAGCAGAGCGGTGTTTTCCGTTCTCTTGAAGCTTGTTTTCTGTCTTTATCACCGCTCAGCTGACTGACAGTGTTTCCCCAAGGCCCAAGAAACAAGACAGGGGGTTGTACTGTACCACACACGTTCAGGGCTCCCCTGCCTCACAGTCAGACACAAGTACAGGCACACACACACACACACACACACACACACACACACACACACACACACATACATATAGACACGCACATACAGCAGCTGGGTTGTTTAAAGCTCCCTGTCATCTGAGAGAGGTTAGGGTCACAGAATAAGCAACACTGCTCCAGTCACACTACTGTAAGAACACACACACAAGAAGAGACGGAGAAACATACACACATATGCAGCGTGTTAAGAAAGAGCTTTAAGGCCTCAGTATAAACACTGATGAGTTATGCCACCCCCCCCCCCCCCTGTCTCGTGTGTCTCTGATCCCCCTTTTTCTTTTAACATCAAAAGATGAGACTATACAGTACAATATGTGGCACAGAAGGGAGTGTTATGTTAAGGTCAGATTAGATGACAAATAAAAGTATAGCCACCTGCAACGTACATTTGCTGTTGCTTTAATATAGAACAGAATAATTATGTTCATTATTGATTAATCCTTTAGAATCAAACAATATATTAAACTGTCTTCAGGGTGCCACTGGACACAATTCTGTCCTCCACTATGACCTTCATTCAGGCTACAGAGCAGTGTTCCCTTTGCAGTACTGTAGATGAGCCCGCTGCCCGCTGCTGTGTCCGTCGGCAACAGGTTAACCTTCTGATTCATCACCAGGCATTGGCATGTAGTTTACATGATCAGATAGGGGATTGGACATCGCCCCAGTGTAACATCTTTATGTATATTCCTGTGTGTCCAACCCCTCCAATATTCTAAGTTATTAAATTTTAAGTGAAAAAACAAATCCTAACATCTAAAAAGATTGATTAATCAATTATCAGAATTCTTATTGATGAATTTGACTCACTAATTATTCGACTAATCATTTCGGTACTTAACACACCTAAAAGTGAAGATTCAGAATCACTTCTTCACTTTGGTTGCCTCTCTATATAAAATACTATTAAACACAAAGTGAGCTTTATTCGCAAAGTGCCAAATGATGACTGCAAAGCATGATGTGCATCAATGTTCCTTCCCCTCCTGCACTAGGGTGAGAGGAGCTACAGTAAAGCCTGTGATCTAAACTGTCTAAACTAAAAATACCAAGAGGACACCTTCTGCATTGCGTCATTTTGAAATAGAGGTATTATTTTGTGTTCCACTGTGTTAAAATAGCCCTCTGTCAAACACAGTTCATCACAGACTCAAACAGGAAGGCCACCACAATGTGCTGCCTTTTTCTCTCTCCATCCCCATTCCATCACTCCTTCTCTCCTCCCTTTCTTTTCGCTAATCAAAGAGAGGAGCCACTCATCGGAGGAGAGAATGGCATCACCTCCGCCTTGGACTTGGACCTCTCTATCAATTCACTTCTCTCTCCCTCTATCATTCTCTATTTGGCTCCGTCTTGCCCTATACTCACTCCGGAGTGGGGCTAAATATTAAGTTCAAGGAGGTTATGCAAACACGTTGAAACAGCCATCCTTGGCCTAAGTATTACCCTGAACCCTTCAATTACCCGCCTTGCTTTCCTCTCTCCCCATTCCTCCTGCCTTTCCTGTCCTCCGTACGAGTTCTCTCACTCCGGTCACCTAACTGCAGCCTGGAAATATCGCGCACACTCATGACGTGGGGCCAAAAAGCCTTAAAATATCAGGGGCAGAGAGTACAACATAGTGGCGCACTATTACACATGCACACTCACACAAACGTGCACCCAAAATACACACACAAACCGATGAAAGACGGGTCCAGAAAACAGTGGGAGCAAGTACCCCTGGTGTATTTTCTCTGTGTTCCAAATGTAGGGCCTGGCGGTGGACCACAGCTGAACCACAGCCGACATGCGGTGGAATGGGAGGCCACCACACTCACTTCCCTTAAAGGAGCCATAGAGACACACACACATATGGGCGATCACAGAATAACACACACACACACACACACACACACACACACACACGCTCAGACACACATATACACACATGTTCAGCAATTTCCTGGATAGCACTGTCATGACGATGGGAGTCCATGTTTAAAAAGTGGTTTGAGGTGAAGGGACAGATCTGTATGGGCTGTTTCCCACAATGCTTTGCCAGACAATTACACAACCCAATTAATGTGGTTACTACAGCACAGCTAGGACTTTACCCTGTGCAAGCCGAGTGTGCGTGAATGCGCGCGTGAGAGAGAAGATGTGTGTTCTCTCCTTTGGCCTGTATTACTCTTAGAATTATAGCTTTCCTTGGAGCTTGGACCGGTCGATTTCCCGCCAGTGTGTAAAGGACACACAAGGTCACACTAACATTCACCCCACACTCCATCAGCCAATCACAGTTTTTTCCAATCACAGCCGCATGAGCTCAAGTATTATACAAGCTGCATACCCGGAGAACTACAATACCCACAATGTCTTGTATGTATTCCCAGCAGAGAGCTCCATTTCTTTTACAGAAGGAAACCTGAACCATAACCAAATGTTGGTAATGTTTTTTTTTTTTGTTTTTTTTAAACAAAGTACAAAGGTATACAGTTGTAAAATAAACATATACTGTATCCCTGAACAATCTGCCTATAAATGCATATATAAAGTAGTGGAGTTGAATAATTAGGAAACTAAGGAAGCATGAGTATCCTTAAGTGTAGTGCTTGAGTAAATGTACTTACCACCTGCATCTACAAAGCTGCATGCGCGTAGATTACCACACAAATTGAGCACACACACATGCACAGACATCTGCTTAGAATTAGCAATCCTCTGATTCCAACCTTGGTTAATTTGGTTTTGTTTTAATGAAGGATGGTAAAATGTAAGTAAAACAAAAAAGGCTCAAACTGCTCTGCTTTGTGTCGAAGCAGCAGGAACCACATGCTTTCTTTACAGTCTGCTACACAAACGCACTCTGACCACATACTAACTTATACAGACTTCATTAGCCCGACTTTAAAGTGCTTTAAAGTGTGTAAGGGGGAAAATATATTCAAAGCAAGAAATTATGCAAGAAAGACAGAGAGACGCAGACACAGAGAGACAGACAGAAAGTCTCACAGACACACACACACACACACACACACGCGCGCACACGCAAACACACACACACACGGCTAGGTGAGGGTGCTAATTAGAGGAGCTGTTTCCACGTCTGGACAGGTCTGCTGTATATTTAGACAGATCAGTGAGGATCATGGGATCAAAGAGTAACATGATTACTACCTGGCCTTCTGATAAAAAAAAAAAATACACCTCACTATTATTTCCCTGTCAATACACACATTGGGAAGCACAC
>CALSCE010009645.1:4459243-4484932 GCA_943593645.1 Bovichtus variegatus | reverse complement strand
CACACACACACACACACACACACACACACACACACACACACACACACTGGCTGAATGCATTTACAGTAATACAAAGACAGAAACAAAACCACTTACCTGTTGGGTTAACAGACACGTAAGTGAAGTCACAGTATGACACGAGCAAAAACACACATGATAGCGATGGCATGGGAAGAAGCTTTGCAGAAGTCAACACAATGGAGAGGCTATACGTCTCCAGTGAAGTCAGGAAACATATAAGATCTCTCATTGTGTTATCGCAGTGACAGGAATGAGGACCGAGATTGTTTGCCGTAAATGCATTGTTCATTTACCGTCCCACTGGGATAGTCAATGCTTTATGGGAATCAGATGTGAGCCAAAATTCCTCAATTTCCAACTTTATACCTGGGAAAGTTTCAAATCAACCATTCACCGGTCATTGCATGCTGTCAAGAGTGATGGCTACGGACGGTGTTGGCGGTATTATGATGACATGTTTACACTAAGAACTACTTACCCAGGTCTGCGGATACACGGAAACAAACGATAAGAAATGAAGCCACATGATTAAAAACATCACATGTGCATAGGTCACAGTGTGCATTGCTAGAGTGTGATTACATCAGGCAAAAAGCATGACAGCGTGGAAGTGGTTTCAAGTGCTGGGAGGACACAATCTAGACAGTTTATGTCTCATGGATTACTCCTTTATAAATAGAGCACTTAGGAATGAATTGAGATCTTACAAAGATCCGGTCACTTGGAAGGACACTGCTCTCTGAGGACACCCAGATGGTGTCTTGTTATGGATATGAATTTTGACCCTCACCTCTCAAGATCAGCGATTTTCTTCTCTTTGCACAATTTGTCCAATTCAGCATCCCTCAGAGCTGTCATTAGCCTCTCAACTTCCACTTGTGACTTCCCAGATTCCTCTTTGTTGCGAGCCACTTCCTGCTCCAGAAGCCTGAGACGATCTGTGATGTCTGGACACTTCCGGACTGCTTCGTCCATGTTTTGGGTCTTTGGGGGGAAGGCAGGACACACAGAGGGAGTGGAACCATTAGAGACAGTAATATTCTGCATAGATTATTTAGGACATCTCAGACTCAGCTTTCCAAGAGCTGCTCTTTTCTAAAGATCAGAAGCCATTAGCCTTAGCTATCCATTGTCAGCAAACACATCCTTCTTCTGGACCAGCTACAGATTAGTTTTTGAGCAACATGAGAATGAACTTAGTTAATTAGTCAATACAATATACACCACAATCATAAAGCTGTACCTTCAAACAATACATATATTTGAAAAGTGATGATGCTCAACTGGAACTGTTATCATGGTATGATAGAATTAAATTAGCCTTATGCAAATACATTAGTATGCTACATTGTTAACCGTTAGTGTTAGCATGCTCTCATGTTTCAGCAGAAATGCCAGCTCCAGCTGACAAAGTAAAGCATTGCGTAAACAAAGGACACCTGAAGCTAACTAACTACACATACAGTGCAGCTGAGGAAGTGCAGCCGAGGCTGACCAAGCAAAGCTAAGAACGACAAAGTGCAGCTGAAAAGGACAAAGGGCAGGTAGGACTGATGGAGGCTGAGCTAAGCATGACAAAATACAGCTCAGACAGATTAAAGTTAAGCCAAGTCTGACAACAGAGAGCTGAGAGAGTCTGAGATGTCCTAAAATGGCCCCTGCACACACGCAAACATGCACGCACAAACAAACATGAGCCATAAAATACAGTAACAGAACCTACCGTGGGGCTTCGTTCTGGGGGCCCATCTACTTTGGCTGGCACCTAAAAAATAAATTCAAATAAAAATAGAGCATAAGAACTAAGTACAGTTATAACATTTCAACATGGCCGAGGGCTGAAATTTGGGGACACTGACTGTTACTGTACACAGGGTCAGACGTGAGAGCTTGCATGAGTAGCTTTAAAACCTAAAGGAAAAGGTAAGTCAATCTTGAATATGTGGTTAGAGTGAAAAAAACAGATCTGTGCCCTCATCCGCTCTCATCACTTCATCATTTATCACCCCCCTTCCTGCTCCTCTGCTGCCTGATTTTCTGCGGTTTGTGTCTATCAGTTGCCTCCCCGGGGCGTCTGTCATGTAGAGTTTGGAGTTCAGTCATTATCATTACAAAATGACCGTCTCACTCTTTTTGGCTGCGATTTTACGAGACCACCAAACATCTCAAAAAGTAAAACGTTGAAAAAAAAGAAAAAGAGTAACACTGATGAATTCTTTCTTCTCTAAGAAAAATATCCCAGAGGAAGTTCGTACCCTAGAATTATCTTTCTCTCTACTGTTTTGCTTAGTCTTTACTTCTCTCTGTCTACTGTGTTTGTGAAGATTGGTTAACTTGTTGAAACGGCGGAGGGCACTCGTTTAAACATCATCAAGTGAGCGCGCACAAACACAGACACACAGACAGCAATTTATTGTCAGGTCTGCATAGCTCCAGGACTGTACATGTAGATCTGCTTGAGTCTGTCATTAGAAAAAAAACCGAAGGAGTGTCTGTCAACTATTACCACAAGCCGATCTGAACAAATGCCTTTTTCCCATTATAACAACCCCACCATACTAACTACATGTATCAGTTGGCCCCTGCATATGGGAGGATACAGCCATGGGCACAGCATATGGAGCACAACAGCAAGATATTTGAAAGGTCTTTAGATACAGGCGTGCATAATGAGCTAGCTTAGCAGGAACACATCGGTAAATGTTAAAATACACACTCAAAATGTCAATGATGACGTTACTGTAGACTATGACTCTGTTGTTTTACTTCGGTTCTGTCCATGGATATGGGTTTGACTAACCGGTCTATAATATATGTGCAACATGTGCCCTAAAAAAAAGCCCCAAAAGCTTGTCATTGTACGTGTATACAGACGCGTCTGTACTAAGGATTATATGCAGTGAAAAAAGGGAACACTTGGTCCTCTGGAAGGAAAGCAGAGTCATTGTTTACCTCGTCCTCTACCCCATTACCTCCACACCTAGCCTCCTACACTCGTGCACACACATTAAAACCAATCTTAGTTTGCACAAAATGCATTAGGCCTAAGTGGACCAGAGTTTATGTTCAGTGGAAAATACAGACAGGGGGAAAGCAGGGGCTAAGAGGACGGCGGGTCCAACAGGAATATGTGATATTATGACAGGAGGGGGAAGGCCAGTAACGATACGATTACATATTTGGTCACTGAAATTATTATTATCATTCCTGGAAATGTCTCTGAAGTGTAAATATTACAAATAAGTTAAATATGTTTGGCCACCAGGATCTGAGCTGGGTCACAGGATACCCAGCCACACCAGCATTTACAAAAAGGTTTTGACTCCTTAAGGTAATAGCTGTCTCTGCTGTATATATCTTAGTCTAAGCAATATACAGCAGAGATTTATTTGTTTGTTTTTCACTTGCCCGATCGGGCAGCAGCATGAAACACGTGCCCGTACACAAAGTTTACTTAACAAGCGTTAATGCTGAGCCCTGTTAGAAATGACAGCATTCTATCTCTTTAAATATCTGTCAGTGCAAAAATCAATGTCTGATCAATCCAATCTCCACATTATAATTGAAATGAAACAGAACATCAAAAAAAAAAGATATGACATCCGCTTAGTTGGAAAAGAGTCTTTTGAGTAGGACTCAAAAGTGAGTTGAGGTGTGGTTCCTCATTGCTGGTTTAAGCCAGCCCTCTCTTAAAAGGTCACTGCATTCCCTGAGGTGCCTTACAATTTACTCTTTGAAGAGCTAGTGTTTAGTTTCAGAAGTCCTTTATTAACTTCGGAATCAACAAATACTGTTTTATGGGAAGTGGATGAGGATGCAGTGAAGTCAACAGAGCTTTGAGGTCAAGATGAAAAGCTCCGCTAATAGCTTGACTGAGTCAGTAATACAAACATCTGCAGATACAGTGTGTGGGCCAACGTGTGTACACGACCTGATGGCAAACACACTCTACATCTGCATGAGAGGTGATGCAAGAAGCGTATTTCCCCATTTTTTTCAGGTATTTGAGATTAATGTCAAATGAGGACGCTTTTCATACAACGTTTGGATTGGTGTAACTATTTCAAAAGCATTTACTGTATAATAAACTGGTTTGTAAGACAAATCAATTTTTTTGGGAAAATCTGCTATTGTGGAAATGCAATTGTTTTACTCCAGCAACAGCATTATTCTAGTTGCATTACCACAAGTGACATCATGACGTCATTTTCTTATTGTACGAATTAAGATCAAGGACATTTTGCCGTATATGTTACTAACCCTTATCCTAAACACCTGACAAATTTATATAGCAAAACATATTTTGTACAAAGTAGTACTATAAAAGAAATGTTGTATAACCCAGCTTTTCCTTTTGCTGTGCATATCAAACTGAGTTTTCCAGTATTTAGACCAAACGTAGGCTACATGTCAGGATCAAATCGTGCTATACATTGACTGCTGACGGCACTGAGCAGGGATCCAAACCAGAGTAACGTTTTACATTGGTTGCACTGGTGCGCCTAACTTGTTCATTTAACATCATCTCATCATCATTTAAGCCAAATGTCACATTTTGCCACACTATCAGGGGGTTCAGACACTCGAGCAGAACAGCTTCGGTGTCTAGTGTGTGAGTGCGTGTGATCCTGCTGCGCCGGCTGTCCCTTTCACACAGACGTCGGCTCGGCTCTGTGACTTCCTCCGCTGCCACCTCAGAGGCGGAGCAACTCTGTCCCCCCCATTCCGTCTCCTTGCCTTTTATATAGAACAGTGAAGTACCTTGAACAGGCTGAGTGATGCCGCTCAGAGCAGACAGCTGTTGGTGAGAAGAAATTAGCGGTAAAGTTGTCTCGTGTTATTAAATGTACAGTGTCACGCGCACCTTTTGCTGCCCCACTTCTGAATCAGGATTAGGCATTTTGATAGGGACAGAAGAGACAGGCCGGGCTGGACCTTTCAGGGCCGGGAACAGGTGTAATGGTTTCACACATACACACACAGAGACAGACCTGCGCAGTGTCAGGTGCACCGGTGCTACCAATGAAAATGTTTAGTCACACTTCACAGATTCTTGGAGCCCTGCTGAGGCGAATGTGCGCGTGTGAATGTATTTGTGTGTGTGGCACATCGGTTTTGATCAGAATCTAATCTCAGACACTGTGTCAGTTCACCTCTGACCCACTGAGTATTACAGCCCTCGCAACCTGTCACACTCCACTGCACTACAATAGGATCAAACACGCCAGCACACTTTGTCTTACTATTATTTTGTATTTTATGGGGTGCCAGTCTGGAGATAACCTGGCAAAAGTTATATTGTCACACACTTAAAATCTCCATCCAACACAAAAGGATGTGAGCATGAAATTTAAAACAAATTGCTCGTACAACCTTCAACAAAAGTAAACATTTGTAACCAAAAGACCATGAACACAACTTGAAGAATTTGTATTAACAAAACAGAGATACTGCTGAGACCCATGAACAATAGAAAAACGTAATAACGTCAAAATACTCAGCCTTCTTTGAAAAAGGCAAAGAAAATATGTTGCAAAAAAAATTGTTGATTTCCGGGCCGAAACAGGCAACAGTTCAAAGTTTTTGTCCTGAATGAATGTCTGTTCATTAAGAAAAACAAAACACAACATTACTGAGCCTGTACTGTGCCGAGCGTTAGGGAAGACACACAGTGAGTCAGTAACGTCGGTCAGTTGGCCTAGTTTCTCCGTTAACTGACCACTTTTGACGTTCCTTCCACTACCTCAACATAAGCATCTACCGCAGTTTGCCGAGCTATTTCATCGGACACTATTGTGTTACCGACAGCTTTTTTTTTTTTCAGAAAAGGCAACGTTTTTTTTACTTTTTATGACGTCAATTCAAAATGACTCGGTGGCCGGCAGCAGCAGACACCGGACCAATAGAAAACAAGGGGAGGGTGAGCTGGGTGGTTCGCTCTTGGTTCATTACAAAATGAGTTTTGATAAAAACTTAAACACATACAGACACAGTTTCTGTGCTGGCATGCATGCACAGGCACACAGAAAGAAACAATCACGCACAAACATCTGTGCTTTTGAATCATACGCAAGTTTACATAACAGGTCTGATTGCTGCCGAGTACACAAAATAGTCCAATTATGGCAACACTTCTGTCAGAGTGTGAATCTGCTTGCTACAAAGAGTTATTGAGAGTTATGTCTCTTTCATGTGGTGCCGCGTCAACATTCAACAAGATATCATTTCACAGGAATGAGATGTGTGTATGCTTTTTATGAGAATAAAAGAAAACATTCTCATAAATTCTGGCAGGGCGAGATTCTGTCCTGGCTTGTAAGCCTGGAGAGGAAAAAAAGGGAGAAAAAAGACAGCCAGGCCTCTGACTTGGCACCCGAACAGGGATAGAGGGATCTTTTACGTCCATAAATCACTCTCTCTTAATTCATCCCTTTATCCTGTGGGACAAAGTGCAGGCAGGCCCTTTGCTAGGGAGTTGCTAACAATATTGTGGATGCGCACAGGGAGGTAAGAGAGTGGAATTACTATTACAGTAGATGTAAGCAGTGTAAATACAGGGTGCAAGTAGCGTATTACAACTACTGCAGAGTGGTTGTAAAAGTTAATTCTTTTCATTCTTTTTGTACAATAAAAAATAATTATAAAGTGTCATGAAGTTCGTTTGAAGATTTCAACTGTAAAAGGTTTTGAGAAAGGTACTCATTATTATTTGTTTTATGAGGTCTGTGAAATGAGATTTTGTGTTTGGGCCCATTTTAGAGCTTGGCACAAGTGGCGAAGCATGTGCAAGTCTGTTATGATGTGGATAGCGATGAAATATTGATGGCTGTTTGTCTGCAGTCCACACACATACCAGACTACCAATCTTGTGTACAGTACACGTATCAACATGCACACTGTTTCAACCACAGGTTTTGTTGTGGATTTTTCAGATTCAATGTAATACAATAGCCAAAACATATTTACAAGAATTGCCAACACAGCGTACCAAACACACACACACACACACCTTTTTTTGTTATCTACAAAACATCCCCTCCTAATAACTTTATCAAAGCAATCCATACTGACCTCTCCATCAGGCTTCTGGTTCTGGATCGGGAGGGGGTTAGCAAGCTGACTCTGGGACAGTTTCAAGGGCTGCAGTGCTGAAAGTTTGTCCTTTAATACTTGGTTCTCCTTCCTCATCAGTTCCAGCTCCTCCATCCGAACCCTGTCTTCCCGCTCCTTCTGTTCGCGCAGATTCTCAATCACTCGCTCCTGAAATAGCAACAGAACAAGAGAAAATAAGGTTTGATGAGAGGTGTGAGTAGGATTATAGTAAGGAGCCTAGATAGCTATCATCTGCATAAAAGCTTGTTCACATTAAAGAAATGTGTGTTTTGCTTCGAGTGTGCAAAAGACTGTCAGCGCTGTGTGATACAGTTTTAGTTTCCTATCATTATTGAAAAATCCGAGCCAGTCCCTCGCTGTTTAGGCTCGCCAGCACGGCTCGCAAAGTGAGGCCAAAGACAAACTCATAAATGCCCATCATAAATAATACTGCCATAAATAATAGCAGGGACAAGAGGGGATCAGAGCCAAGTAGAACTCAGAGAGATGGAGGAAGCAGGAGAATGGTTGAGGGACAGAGACAGATTTATTGAGAACGGATTGGACAGTACTGTAAATCACTTCCTAACAACTCCACATCACCTGCTGATAAACCAAGTTGGAATGTTTACATCATAATTTTCTCTATTCTCTAATCACATCAGACAGCAGGAGGACTACGGATATGGGCATTGGAATGAGACCAGGTCCACGCCATGGGTGGCGGAGCATGCAAGGTGTGTGTAGTAGGTGTGTGTTAAGGTGTATGTGTGTGTGTTTAGGTGTGGACTGAAGTGATTATCAAGGTGTTTACTCAGGTGTTTATTTAGGCACAGAGCACAGCTCAGCAATGAGTCTTTACGATGTGGCATCGCCGCATGATTGGCAGCTTTAAACCCCTGGGTAATTGGACAAATACACCCACTAACTAGCCCTGGCACAGTAACGCACTGCATAGTGGTCTATGGAGGAGAGGGCGAGAGAAAAGGAACAGAGAGGCAGAGAGACCACATGGCTAATAGGTCCTGGGTGTTTTCCCCACATTATGAAATATCTCTAGGATGTTTGGGGTTTCGGGAAAGAGACCAGGATGTGATAATAAAACCTGCCTCTATGAGGCTTAAGTGTAGAGCATACGTAAACACAACAAAAAATACACACACATAACATCACAGGCAGGCACACACACACACACACATACACACACACACACACACACACATATATATATATACATACATACAAGCACCAAAGAGTATGGCTCGGCTTGGGCACAATGCCTTGGCCTGTTAATTAGAACCACAGTACTGTGGCTAGCGACTGGCTCCAAGAGCAGGTTTGTGACAGGGAGTGTGATTAGCAACACACACACTCGCTCTTGTAAACACATTACACACACCCTGTATTGACCACAAAGTCTGAAAAGCTCGCCAACGTTCTCCTCATCACAGCTGAATTATATGTAGGCTGCATCAGAAGTGGTTTCTGGGTAAACAGATGGGCCAAGGCAGAAAAGGGATTTACAGTTTATTGTGCCATTATGCTATTCATTTCAAAGTCTGTCGGCAACAAAAACAATTTTTGGTGATAAAAGATAATTTTAAGTGAAAACATCTATGTACTGAATGAAAAACACATCAGCCAACTTCTTCTCTATTAATAGACGGATTTCTCCGAGAACAATGTGAACAATTATTCTTTCCTGTTGACTGAATGGATGTAAATTCAGTGTAGTTCAACAAAAATAAAATTCAACACAATCAAAAGGAAATAATTGCAGCCTACAAGGCAGAGACACACACACACACATACTATGTGTTCATACCTGGCAAGAACTCAAGCACCCCTGTGTCTGACTCCACTCAACCTGCTTTCACATGGTCAGTGTCAAAGCACTTATCATTGTGTAAAAAACACATACATATTTTATTGAGGGGGCCTTCTTAGCTGACTCAGCGCTAATGTTGTGTGTCCCATTTAGAACCGCTGAACAAACATCAAGTTGCGATGCTTAGATTTGAAATAGTTTGAACTTTGACATAGCTGAAACACCACCTATCAAAATGTCAGTAATGAAGCATAGCGCTAGTTCAGGCAGAACGCTGAAGTCACGCTTGTATTGGCTAATTGGGATCAGCTGTTTGCAATATGCTTCACAATGATTGGCTCATTCACAGTTGTGGCTGGTAACATCCAATCATAACCATGCAGACATTCTAACCTTACATTGTTGCTCTGGTAATCACGCTCCTGTCTATGCCGTTTGCTGCCGCTGCACTTTCCACCTCCACAGCCTGATCCTTGTGTGGTATTTTGTATGGTTGATCTAACTACAATTTCATAATCAGTGTGTGTCAGCAGAGTTCTCGTCACTGTTCGGATTCATTGAGAGCTCCCTCAAATGGGAGAGATGCACCGCTCAAATTTTGTTGTGAAAGCTCCTGTAGAACATTTTTCTACTGATCTTGTTCCTTCAGTCCCTAAGATGAGTAGGAAATTGGTAAGTCAGAGCACAATTTTATAGGCATAAACAGACACACATACACTGTGTGCGCATTGGAACACATAAAAATGTGGCAGCCACTGGAAAAACAAGACGTACAGCTGGACACCCACATCTGTACTAACTGGGAACTCTATAAACTCTTAAGCAGCAGCCAGTGCCAACTAAATGTAAACCAGCATCCATCTTTTAGCCAGCAGTACAAACAAACACATAAATGGGAACCATTTTTTATCCTGCAGCGCCAAAACAATCATTTTTTAAGACTGTAGTACCAACAAATGCATGCTAGCAACAACTTCAAACATGCAACAAACCTAAGCAAGATCGAGTCACTCTGAACTCAGTTCAAGGTAGACTGGAAATGCTGCCAGACTAGGATTTGACATGGTCATGGTCAGTATAGTATTTAACATAAATTCTACCCTGTGTTCAAGCATGTCTCCAATTAGATATCACTGGCAGCCAGAGTGCAACCATGAGTCCACAATCATAAACACATCGCAAAAGGTTTGTGTAGAAAGAAAAACATTAGAATTCCAGTTTTTCGAAGGTAACTTATATACCTGGGAATACGTCAAAATCAATGCGGTTTTAGTGGGTGACTGTACCTGTGTGATGAAATACACTGCATTGTACTGAAAACAGAACACCACGGTAGCCAGCAAGACCATTGATCTTTAGTGTTAGTGGTGGTGGGCATGCTAGCTCAGTGATGTTGAGGTGAGGCTTTATGGAGACCAGCTGGTCTCTCATGTTGCAACAAACGCCGCATGCTTACGACCGACATCCAGCCCATCCACTCACCATCCACTCACCATCCACTCACCATCCACTCACCATCCACCCGGGTGTTATTCTGCTCAGTTCACCTTGATTGGCATGGCAGTTCAGCTATGCTATTTTACGCTGCAATATACTGTACATATATTTTACTAACATTGGACAGGGACTGTACAAACTCCATTGAGACTTTCCAGACTTTGTCCCTCTCTCTTGCTCTCATTATGTTCACTCACGGTCACAGTTGCTAATCTTTTTCTCTATATCTGCGTGGCTGTGTTATCTGTTGCTGCATTTCCATCCCAGTCTGATACTTTGTAACTGTATTTTGCCAGCTCTGTTCTTTCTCTTCCTCTCTCATATGTCTTGCAGAAGTTACTAATTTTTTACTCTGCCTCCACCCTTACATTCCTTGACCTCTCCCTCCCTAAATTCTGGGGCCACCTCTTCCATCAGGGCTTTGCCTCTTCTGCCATTCCACTTTTCCATCCCTCCATTCCTCCCCCTTTCAAAACTTGCATCCTCCTCTTATTCTATAGATCATTCCCTCCCTAGGTTCAGCGCAGTTACAGACAGGGACTAATCCTCTGTCTATGGTCACCTTAGACCTCCCTTCTCCTTCTCTCCCTTACAGTTTTCATAAAGGACCTCATCTAGTGTGGTCCAAGGTCCATAAATCAGAAGGCTGTGTCAGTAAATTATGGCAGTGAGTCATAACAAACCACGCAACTTAATTAAGCCGTATGCCGGATACCAGCTTACAGAAAGACCAGTGTGCCTTAATGGGTAAACATTTCCAGACCCTTCCAGACCAAGCGCTTGTCAAAATGGTTTCATTATGTGTGTTTTTATTGTCTACATCAAAAAACAAGCTTTGGTTTTCTCATTAATAGTGTGCGCATAACTCTTCACACCATCCATCCAGCAACTATTCTAACAGAGCAACCTCAACCCTCACCTTGAATCTCTCTTCTCAGCAGTTGCTGTCAGCTTTTCTTGACCTCCAACCTTTTCTACAAGGCCATCCTCACCCTCCCTTCACCCCTCCCTCTGTTCTGTACCTTTTCTGATAGGGCTTCCTCCAGTGTGGCCAGGGCTGTGTCTGTGTTGCTGGAGTCGGTTTGAAGGCCCTGGACCCTTTCCCTCAACCCAGCCAGCTGTTTGTCCTTATCCTTTAACTGCTCCAACAGGTTCTCAATCTGGAGAGAGAAGGACAGAGACAAGAGAGGAGCTGAGGTTAGCATATTGATGTGAAACAAGCATGTTACAATCACAAAGATTAAAAGAGTCACAGGCAGACACGTTTAGACTGAACCTGAAAGGTTAAGTTGCATTTGTAAAATGTACACAACTGGACTTTCGTACAAAAGTACCACAAACAAATGTATCCCATTTGACCACTGATTCATCAAGAAGATGAATCTAGACACTCAATATGCTCAGCCTCTGGCTGCATTCTCTAATTTCCTGCAGTAATGTATTCCATTCTGGCCTGGCATCTCAAAGATGAGCAGCAATGAAAGCCTCCACTGTACGGCTTGGGTCAAGATAATTATGGTTGGATCCATGAAAGAGAAGAAGTAAGACTTAGTGGTGTAAACAACACAGCCATTGGATGGTTTGACTAAATCAGCTTCAGTACCAGTTTAGTAGCGTTACACTAAGAGTTGATTCAGCCCATTGACTTACAGGACTGGGTCTCTGCATCTGCCATTCTGCGGCTAACCTCATGTCGCTAAAGTGGTGGTGTAATAGCCAGTTGTGGTGTTCAAAGCCTTTATCTGATGAACATCCGCAAAACAGAACACAAACACACACAAAGACACATGCACACTCAGGCGCACACACACAGAAACACAAAATGCTCCGAGCTGTACCAGACAAAACACTAGCAGATGCAGCTGGTAGGACACAGCGTGATGCAATGAGTCTCCAGAGGTCTACAAATTAGTTACAAAGGGAGAGCACATCTGGTGACAGGACATGGTGACATGGTGACTTATAATTTCCAAAAGCACACTCTACATTGCTTCAAATTCCAATTTGCAAAGTTGATGGACTCCCTGAGACCTATACGCTGGCATAGAGCATCTATTTTCCGGTCTCCAACTCAGTCTTCGTCAGTGTTTTTTTTTTTCTACAGACAGACAAAGCACCATTCACTCACTTCTGCAAAGCATTAATTCCACATTTGACCCAAATCGTCCTTTCTTAGATCAGGGCTTATGGTGTACAAAGGAAAGGCACATACACAGAAAAGAATTCATTATTTAATGAACATGAGAATCCAATAAAAACAAGAAAAGCACTTCAGGCCATCAAGAGACCACATTTTAACTGAGATGGTGACAGGGTAAAAATGTCGGGGAGGTGGGGAGGAGTAAGCTGCATTCCAGTCATGGGTACATTGATAGATAATGTCCAAATTTCCATAGCTATTTTACAAATGAATCCAATTAGACTGTAGACTTTGGTGTTCTCTGCTCCCTGGAGGGCACGAGCAAGGATTTAAAGGAGCCATCTTGGTTTTGGCTATGGAGGGAAAGTGGCAAGAGGGGGTGGGAAAAGGCAGTCAGGACCCTTCGGCAGATCTTGATAGGTTAATGACGGTCATTATACAGAGAAGCTAAAGGCTCTGGTAGGTCAGTCCACAAGCGATAGGGACATTAAACCCTTCAGGGAATGATGGGAAAGCTTCACACTACCAAAGTCAGATACAATTCCCAGCAATTCATGATTGCCATGGGTGTGTTGGATGGAATTTTAGGGTGGTCCCTGAGAGAGAGAGAGAAGAGAGAGAGAGAGAGAGAGAGAGAGAGAGAGGCAAGCTTAATATGGGTTCCCTCATTTATTCTCTCATGTTTCTCTCATTTTAAGTGAGTGGGCTGAAAAGAGGTACTTTTCTCTTAATTTTCAAGGGATGTTGGCACTTGAGCACTGGTGAGCCCCCCCCCCACACACACACAGATTACACAAGACTGATGCTGGAACATGCTTATCTCCGCATGCAGTAAACAAGAGGAAGTACGAACAAACCAAATATCTGGATTTGGCCTCTAGTTGTAGCAGCTCAGTGCAGCGCAGCTTTGACATACCTTGTTCTCCTAAATACGCACCGAAACATATACATATGCACTCATGCACACCCAAGCTCCCTATCCCTATGGGCACCGCAGAGCCTTATTTCAGGTCAAATTGAGCATGTCGCCCCTGGTCTTAGATAAATGATTACATTCTTTACCAGGCTTAAGTTTGCTTTGGCCTGGTTGCACAAAATAACAACCCCTCGTTGAAATATTTAGCCACGTCGCTCTGCTTTCTGTGAAACTTAAACGTTGCATTGGCGTATGAGAAGCAGTCACGTGATTCATGGATATGGGAATAAGGGCGAGGAATTCTGTCAGAATTCTCAAAGTCCAAACATACTCCGCGAAGAGAAATGCCTTTCGTTGACAGGCAAGGCGCAGGGCAGCTGTATGCCTTTCTGGGAGAGAAGGGGGCCTCTCAACCAGTAGCTCGATTGTTATGATGAGAACAGCAGTCATTCATTTTATCTCTCAGTATATGAGGCTACCTCAAACTATACCCCCGCATCTCTCTCTGACACACACACACACACACACACAGGCTTTTATCATTAAACCACTGTGCATATGTCATCCCACTCTCCAACCACACACACCTCCTGCTGAAGCAGACCACCTACGATAGGCAGCTACCATGACTCTATGGGCCAGGCACTGCGGTGTGGACTGTCTGTCTCAGTGAGTGTGTATCCTACTGAGAAATCATGACGTCTGTCTCAGTCATCTCCCACACATATGGCTCCCCACTGTTTACAGCCACACTGTTTTGACTCTGATAACCTTATCAACAAGCTGATAGCACGGGACCAGGTTCTCCTTAAATGTGTTGATGTGCAGTTACCTTTTACTCACCTTGACTTTGCACATGACATTGGCTTTTGTAAAATAGTAGTTGATTTATTGACGAATCATTGATATAACTATGTACAAAAAAATACCCCCCTTTCCTGTATTCAGCTGTTCTAATAAAGGCAATAAAAAAAAAGCGCCCTCAAAAACATATCCGGAACAAAGATAATGGTTGAAAAATAAGCTGTTATAAACTTGCTGGTGCTGGCTTCAGTCATATTGTCATCAACTAGTTGGTGAAACTAGCGGGCTGTAATAGTGTCATCAGTGAAAAAAAACAAAATGAAATATGGCAATGATTCATTTCCGAATGAGTGACAAATGTGTGTGTGAGTGAGGAGTCTCAAACAATAGCTGACATACATCCATGTTTCCAAGTAAAAAATTAATAGATGTCAACAAAACATTTTTGGTTCTGTTTAGTGGGCTTTGAAATCCATTGGGAGCCTTGGTGTTGCTTTGCTGTTGCAGTCTGTGGAGTATGATCATGATTAGGACAAGCTGAGCTCTAATGTAATGGGAGAGAGGTTAGTGAAACAGTATCAGGCCCTGTGTCTCTGGTGAAAAATCATGATCTAAAAGCAGCTTGTTCCGGAGAGGAACCACAAACCCGGTTGACCCGTCTGTCTTCCAGCCATACTAGGAACTAGAACTCGGTGGCCTCCAGAGGAATCATTTCTACAGAACACAAAAGGAGACCAGCATGGAGCATGACCACCATAAAAATATAATCGTTTGTATTTTAAAATCTCTTTTGGACCAATAACAATACCAAACAATAATTGGTCGCCCTTTCTGAAAGGCTCATTTCTCTGAGCTTGTCATCACCTCTGAAAATATGACAGGGACAGTTGTAAAAGCAAAGATCCTGGCACTGACACATATGTGCATGCGCGCACACGCACACGCACACGCACACACACACACACACACAAATACACAGAGGGACAATAACCGCAAACTGAACAATATGTAGTAACACAGTGTGTACTTCCCCAGATAAATCTAGGTCAGAGAGACAGAAATACGATGAAAGACTACACACTGGAAATATCATACTGCTACTTCAAGTACCCCACAATCACATACTGCAATCCCAGTAAAGCATGTACATATTAAAGTGTGTGTGTGTGTTTATGTATGCGTGTATTACAGTAACATGTACACCTGCATGCTGTTCCCATTTCCTGCCATCAGAGCTTGTTGATTCCCAGTTTAATAAAGGACTTCCTCCTGCTGCTGAGCACTCAGATGTGGCTCTTCAAAGAGAAACACAGATTGGTCATGAAGCTCAGGGAAGATAGTGACCTTTTCAGTGTGAGGAGGGTGTGCTTGCACTTCATTTAACCCCTGTTGCACCACCACCTCCCACCTCCACCCCTTCTCTGCATGTGAAGCAGGGCAACACGGGCAACAAGGGGAACTCTGGCAGACTGAAGAAACACCGATACTGTGTAAGATGGCGCCCCCGTGTGGCAATCGTCTGCAACAGGCCCATGTATCCGCTTATGACAACTCCAGTTCATTTAAAATGAAAAGAAATGTTGAGTTATTGTTGTGTTATTGTTATGTTTTCATCTCTCATGCACCCACTCACTGTACGAGGACAGCAGAGTGGTACACAACCACAGAAGAGACTCAAATTCCCAAAATTCTTTAAATAAGTGAACTCTGAGTCTCAGTCATGAGATTTGGCACTTCACATCTTCACTTTACAGAGCAAGGTAAAACAGAAGAGATACTGTCCTCTCTGGTCCCAGATTGCACTTGCTCAATTGAGCATAAGCATTAACATAAAATTTGTCAGCAACGGAGCTACTGAAAAGGATCTGCCACTTTTACTCAAAGCTGTGAAGTCCCCAGCAGATCTCTATAGAGCGTTGATTAAACTGGCCGGGAGTGTAAGGGACAACGTGACACAGAGACCCTTAAAGCGGAAAACTACACCTCTCCCCTATTCCCCTTGAATGACCTTCCTGATGTCATGCTGCTTTACTCGAGGAGTCATTTCTCATCTGTTATCGACCAGAACGACGGAGCAAAATGACTTCATAAGACGAGTGGTGCCCGAGAGAGGGAGGAAGAAAAGGGAGTGTCAAGACGCACGATGCTCCGGGTTCTGAAATCATCCACACTTTTCTAGACGAAAAGTAGAAGTCATTCTTTATTTATGTCAGGAAACTTTCTTTTTTTTTTTTCTCCCAAACTATACGTTATGTCAAAGAGAGCAAAAGTTTCCCCTGATGAAAAAATGAAGGCTTTACTATGCCCTTTTGATCTGTTGGCCAACACCAGCCTGCATAAGAGTGCTAGGCACAATGCACAAACTTGTTTTTATTGTGCAACTGTGTGCCTGCATGTGTGTTAGTGTGGCTGTATATCTCTGTATATCAGCTATGCTGTTCTCTACCAAAGAGCCTTTGCCTCCAAACCAACAAGGACCATGCAGAGGCAGGAACTAGTGTTGAAAAGCCAAACAGGCGGGTCCTCGTCAATCTTATGGCCAAGGGGAAAAAAAAGCTTGTCGAGGTGGAACTAGGAGCAAACGAAAGAGACAGAATTTTCTACGGGTCTCACTACGATTATGACTGAGGCCTGTGACTCTCACAGCAGCTTCTTCTCCATTGCCCCAACATTCATTCTGCTCCTAACCACCAGCGCCTGTTTAGAAATACAAAGGTTCTCTGTGTCTATCAGCAACACACACACACACACACGCTCTCATTTGAATGCAGGTGCACAGGCGTGTAAACATACACACACACTTTATGAAAACAGAGTAACAAGCATTTTGAACACAGAAGAATTCACATAATAGTTTACTTATTATATTATAATTATTATATTTTTACAAACAAGCAACTTTCCCTATTTTTGTTCAGATATATGAGTTTGTCAGCGTGCATACAAGGATAAATCCTGATCATTCCTAATGTGGAAGTGACCTCCATCACATGACCCTAGTTGTAATTAAAATTATGGCACAAACTCAGAAACATCAAATAAAGTAAAGCAGAACACAGAAATGATATCAAATAGACCGAAAAGAGATCAGAAAAAAAAGTGTTCTTCAGAACAAACACAAATTATTTAGTAGCCAAAGTCCAAGTGTTCTGCTCCACAAAGGCGATAATTTAATATAATTTAATTTATGGAATGCCACAAGAAATATTTGAAACAGCGATAGCATGACATGAAACCGTAAATCAAAAACCGAATAACTGCATGCAGACGAAACCTTTCAGAGGCGCCAAGGAAGATCTTCTAAACACTAAAGCCACTCAACTAAAAACAGTGCTTCACAGATAAAGTTTGGAAAAAAAAGAAAAAAAAAAGAGCTACTCAGAAAGAGACAAGTAACAATTATTTTACTCACACAAATGCCTCATCAAAAACTTCCTAAAAACGAATTATCTGCTTTTGCATGAATCCATTTCTTACCTGTTTTTCGGACTGAGTACAAATATGTTTAGTGACAGTGTGAGCTACAGATGCACCCGAGTTATTTCCATAAGCTGAAATGAATCTTTCCTTATGACGTTACCTAACTGGAGAACTAAAACTGTTCAAAACACGTGTTTGATTGTTCCTTTAATGATTAATTTTTATTTTCTAATGTCTGAAAAACTCCTGAAACTTTGATCAATCCTAATTCACGGTTACTGAAACAAAAATATTTAAGTAGCCTGATAAATGAGGCCTACTGTTTGTGTATGTAAATTTGCATATGCACTCACATACACAAACAGGAAACCATATCCACTTATCTAATTCAGTACGTCCAGTGTAACATGTGGCTTATTCTGAACATACAGTACTGTTCTCTGAGGAATACACACACACACACACACACACACACACACACACACACACAATCAGGCTATGATTATTATCATGAAATGTCGGGCCAGGTTCAGGCGATGGGGGCTGCTTATAGCACTTACACATATGACAAGCAGACATCCTCCCCCTCTCACATTCCTCCAGAAAGTCATTCACACAGAGACCCTCCATTGCATCCATACATATCAAATAGACACCAACATAGACACGTTAACACACACATACAGTATGTTCACTTACACGGAGATGCAGAAACGCACACAGAGAATGTCAGAGAAACAGCGAGAAAGACAAAGCGAGTGTTGTTTTCATAGAGATTTCTCCCGGTCGACCACAGAGCAAAATGAGGAGGGAGAGACTCCTGCGGACCCCAGAGCTGTTCAATGAAGACAGATTGCACTTGTGCAAGCTAGGCTCTACGTGAGTGTGAGTGTGTCTGTGTGTGTGCCGGCCAAGTTGATCCACGTCCATGCTCTTTAGCCTCAAGACCCTATCTCTGCCCCCCTCAGCTGCGGAATGCTGCAGTGATTGCTGGGTAATTACCCTGACGCTTTATTCCTCTGCTCCCAGCACCATTAGTATTAATTCTTTTCTTCTTCTCCTTTGGAGAGAGGGAATTGGAGCCCTTTGATCTGAAAGAATGGAAGAAAGAGAGAAACCAAGAAAGAAAGAAACCAAGAAAGAAAGTAAGACAGACAGACAGACAGAAAGAAAGAAAGACAGAAAGAAAGAAAGAAAGAAAGAAAGAAAGAAAGAAAGAAAGAAAGAAAGAAATCCTTTGTGGCCACCCGGCGGGGACCACAGCAGCCGTGTGCCAACCTGTAGCTTCTGACCCCGGCACACTTTACAGTGATCTGGTCAGACAGGTCAAATACACCATACAGTCATACGGTTCAACTGAGACACAGAGGGTCAAACTGTGACCCACTTTAGACAGGAACTGAAGTGCCTGCCTCAGATCTTGAAGCATGAATTACTAACACTTGACTGCCAACAGGTTGGGTCAAAATAGGTCAGCCTGAGTTATGGCTGGTGTCATAATCAGGATACAGTCAGGTTATAAGTTCTTCATCAAGTCATCATCAGATATGTCTGAATTCTTCAACTGCATTGCACGTGTTGTGGTCAGGAAGAAGACGGACTTGAATAGCTGGAGCCTGTTATATGGCCCGACACTGGGATTGTCCTGACTGATGTGTAGCCTGGCTCCAATCAGCCAGCCTCAGGCTCTCACCATTAACCCCGGCTGATTGCTGATAGTAGCATATCGGGGGGCCTAGCACAGGCTGTTTACCGGAATCTCCCCAGCTCCAATGAGCTTATCTGTACCCGTGTCTCTGCACTGTGATTGGTCAGATGGAATCCATTAGGATGAAAGGCATTGGTGGCCTCATCACAAGATCTATCAAGATCACACACACGCAGAATACACATACAGTAAAGAGTTATAAGGATCTCTGAGAAATACAGCTGTTACACACACTCAATTATTCACCTGGAATACAGTGTACCCTATGGTGTATCTAGGTTGGCAATCTCAGTCATTCATTGATTCTGCAACTTAATTGCATGAAGTCCGGTGACAGCTTTATGCAATAAACATTATAGATGCTACGTCTTTATATTCAGTAATGGCATTCAAGCTATGCACCTCTACTTTATAACGTTATTAGAAGTAATATCATTGGTGAGGCTCGGTATCTTTTGGAATTTCTCAATGCAAGTGCCAATACGAAATACTTGAGTTTCAGTACCGATAAGTAACCTTAGTTTAGGAATATAAACCTGTTGTTTCTACAAAACCCTTTCATTCATTTAACAAAATGTGCCACACTTCTGAAAGCATTCCTCTTCAGTGTTGTCTTGACTGAAGTAGCAGTACAAGAATTTAGTTAGATAAAACACAGTCTAAAATTAGTAGTTTCCTGATTCAGATCTGGGAATATCTCACCAAAGATTAAGTAAACAAGACCAAGAATCTGACCAAGCATTTGACGCCAACTTGTGGCACTTGACAGTTTTCAATATTACAACCTGTGGTCACATTTTAGTCAGTAATAAAAATGTATTGAGGTTTGTTACCCAGCCTTGTCAGGGCGCTTCATCGGACATAATGACCTTTTTAGGCGCCAACATTTATTATTATATGACTGTTTTAGGAAGTAAACTGGAGAAAGACATCATTGTCCGCCATACATATCTGGACACAAAATCAAAAATAAATACGTTGTTTATACAAACACACACACACACACACACACACACACACACACACACACACACACATTAAACACTAAACACTGTGCCAATGCTGAACTAATATTTTCCTTTCTATCAACATGCAGCACTTCCCCCTTGCTATCCATATGCATCACACTCAAAAGTGCCAATGTTGTTTTGGGGCGGTGTGTAAAACATGTGGGAGGAGGGAGAAAAAAGAGAGAAAGGATCACCGTAGGTTATTTGGGAAAACATGGTCACCACAAGTCTGGGTAAAGTAGTTTGCTCAAACTAATACAACGTTAAAAGAACGCTGTCATTAGATGGCGTGCAAGCGTTAATTCAACACGTGACATGAAAATGGAGTGTATTTCAGCAATAATAAAATATGAAAGAGACAGAAGAGGAATTGCTCTACCGAGAGAGATCCAAGTGGGGCAAGAGGAAAACAGAGGAAATGTAGAAGACGAGGACACATCTCTATCTATCTATTTATCTCTATATCACTCTCTCTCTACTCTTCTTCACAATGAAGTGCCGATGACACCAGGCCAGAGAGAGCAAGTGCTGAACGAGTCTGGCAGAGGGTGCTCTGAAACAGAGCTGGCTTCCCCTGACAAAGTCTAGGGGAGACCTGCTAGACACTATCATAACTGGCACAGACCCTTGTGTACAGGGCATCCTTCTGTATAGACACACACACAAACATACACACATATGCCTGATGCAGCCCAAGCACACGTAATCGAAACTCTCTGTCTGTGGTTGCTATAGGGAGGGAACGTGATAGGGGATACTATACTTCCATGCACACAGCCAGCCTTTTTAAAAGCATGAATATGGATTGAGACGACCACAATGTTTGAACATGAATAACACATGTATGCCAAAACCGCACCACAACCGGCTCTGCGTGTGTACCTCCCACACCCCTATCCCCCCAGTAAAAAAAAAAAAAAAAAAAAAGCAACCAAAAAATGAAAAAATAAATAAATAAATGCATCATTATGCATTGGTTATGGTCTCATAGACCAAGGGCTCGAACAGAGCTCCCACTGTTCTACGATGTGATACGTAACACCGAAAATGCCTGCACAAAACTAGCATATGCGTTTTAGTTTTTTATTTAAAGACCTCATTATATTTAGTTAAATTCAGCCTCTTACTATTAGGATCAATGTAGGGCTCAAACTACAGCAATGACATCATTATACTGTGCTATAAGTCATGGTGACTGTCCATGAAGAGGCACCTAGGAAAAGATAAAAATCCTCATAGTCTCCTGAGACAGAAAATAGGGCACTCATGAGTGATACATGCTGCAAATAAAGGAAGTCCCTGAAGTAGTGTAATACAATAATTTCAAAGTGTCACTCGCTGTATTAAAGAGGTTTTTTGCACCCAAGAGGTCTGAAGAAGTTCCACACTTCAAACCCGGATGGGGGGCAACATACCCTTAAACTTCAAAGTCAGAGAAGAGTAACAGATACAAGTGTGGTTAAAGTGAAATACTCACATTTGTATGTACATGCAGTCATCTCTTTACACTTAAAATATTTGGTAGAAACTGCTAAACCTGCTCTTCAATCCCTATGTAAAAAATAATAAAAAGTCAGTACGGTGAAAAGAAAATTGAAACAAAACCTGAAACTGAATGACTCAAAACAACACAGGACTGCGGGGTAGAAAGGTATGATTTACTAGTCAAGAAAACAAAACTGCAAAATGAATAGTTTCATGAACTACAGTTTTATACACCAAACAGACTCCCTGTTGTTATTTACATATTTTTTCCAGCTCCTTAAGTTCCATTTTATATTACACCCACATGAAAATCATACGGACTGCTGTTGCACTTTCCAGATGGCCATTCCTTAAGACCGGAAAGAGAGCGAGTTTGCATGCACACATTCCCACACACACAAACAGATTGATGACACATTTTTCTTTTGTGTCATCAACACCAACACTCTGCGTGGTGGGGAATCTGACCTGTGTGTTGTGAAGATAGACAGCTTGTCTTAATAACACAGATGCATCATCTTAACCCTCAAAGCTCCCCAGGATGATGACGATGTGTTTGTGTGTGTGTCTGGTATAGATATTGACTCTTTTCATCAGTACTGGATCATATTCAAGAGATTAATGGCCCTATTAACTGTTTAGTTGACTCATTTAGAGCTGATCATTTAACGAGTTGGAGGCCAGCCACTCAATCGACTTTTAAATGATCTCATTTTAACTCCTTCGCATTGTGTCATGAAAGCAACAACAGTCCTTGTTCATATTCAAGAACTTTCATAAGCTTCTCTGCTGACCCACATTCAGCTGATCCTCAACCCAGCTTTTCTTTTCTGTATCTGGAATGTTTTGTCATATCAAAAAAGTCCTACTTTACTTGGGAAAATGTACCCTTGATATGTAGCTATAAAAAAATGTCAGGAAATGCTTTATTCTGTCCTGGAAAGATTTTAAACACGCACTGTCAGTCAATTTATTTTACGATTGGAAACATGATGCAATGACTTATACAGCATGAAACCGGGAGGAAACAAGTTATGCTTCCATGCTACATTCCTGTCTTTCCACTTGTAAACAGATGTGTAAGTTATAGTGTCCTAGGAAAAGAGACGTACTTTGTAAAGGATAAGTGAATGTGGCTTCTTAAATCGTAGCTGACAAGCACAGGTGTTACAGTTTTTGGACTCAGATTTAAGTTTTCAATTCCATTCACCAAAACAGCATTTTTCTGTTGAGAAATACTACCATGGAAGAATTAGTCATAACACGTTACAGGGTTTGTTCACACAAATTGCAAAAGAACATATTTTCTCACAGATAGTTTTAGTATTATTTGGCCAGATTTTCTGGCGCCATCCAAACACAACAGAGCTTAATGGAATTTCCTTTGTGGTGCTCCCAGCATTGAAACAATACATTTTAAAAATCTACATCAACATCTTCTTCCAGAAACAATGTTCTGCTTACTCTGGGTAATCCACAGACCTCAACAGTTTTTATTGGAACTACTGTCTGCTCAAGAAAGATTCCCTATAAAAACTGTTGACAGTATGTTGACAAATTGATTTGTTCTTGGTAATTCACAATCCAAATTGTGTGACTAAAGATCACAATGAGGTGAACGACACTAGAGTGTCTTGCTGTTCTATGACTTTTTTAAGATTACTTTTTGACATTTTGCCTTTATAGGAAAGCTGATAGTATAGAGGCAGATGGAAACAAGGGGAGAAAGATAAGAGTATAACATGCAACAAAGGTCTGCAGCTGAAATTGAGCCACGGATGTTGTGGTTATGTAGGATGCACCTTAGCCATTTGGCTACCTGGGAACCCTTGACTCTTTGTTTTTTAAATAGTCATCACCTCTAAGTTATGAGCCACTGTGTATCTGTATCTCTCCGTTATCTCTTGGTGCAGGTAGCTACACAACTCTTGCAAACATTATTAGCATCCGCTAGTGTTAGCATTAAGCTGACAAAGTACAGCTGAAACTGACAATCAGCTGAAGCTGTAAAATGTAGCGTAGAGTAGTAGAGCTTCCACCCAACTCTCACGCTGGACTCTTACACCTTTCAACGTCTTTCATCTATCTGATCCATAACTGCACTGAAACTTTACCATATACTTTGCATTTCATTTTGCACTATGTGCGCTATTTCCACCTCAGACATGTATATATGTTGAGTAAACATTATCCCACTTATTTAAGTTATTGTTGATAAGTATTGATAGTTTTTTTTTCCTCACTATTTGATAGGTATTGTATTAGGTTGTAGTTTTTGTGTGTTTTTCTTATTATCTTTGTCTTTTTTGCTCTAAGTGCCTGTAACGGTTACATTTCCCGCCTGGGATTAATAAAATACTCTATCTATAGTGAAGAAGTAAAGCGTGTGTGAAGGGAATCAAAGGGAATTCAGCATTTTATCCCCTTTTAATAAACAAAGTCATGAGTTCATTTAAAAAATGAGACTTGATGTTTGCTGTTGGTAATGTAGTCTATAATATAATATAGCCTATAATATATATACAGTATATATATATATATCTATATAGCTGTTTGAATTTGTTATGTTGAGAGTACCTAGGCAACTCCTTCAAATGTGATGCATAATTCTCAGAATTCATAATTTAGAACTAAGAACTTAGAACTCTACGCATCATAATGAGTGTGGCTCAAGAGAATTGAGGTGAACTGAAAAGCAGCCATTTCTGTACACAGATCGCTGAGTATTGAACACATTGAGACATTGAGAAACAAAATACCCATTGCACTTGCAGTTATTACTGTGAAACTTCAATGATGGAACCTTTACAGGACCCACCTTTTTTGGTGGTAAGTACCATATTGCCTAAATGTACAGTAGGACTTTGTTTTTTTCTGACAACATCTCTATGTCTCTGAGAGATGCAGTATTTGTGAAGGGAAAGTAGTCACATCAATGTAAATTACCTGCATGCTTCCATGAGGGTTAACGTTGGTTGGTTAAAACACTTTTTACTGGAATGGTTAAAATTAGATTAAATTGCTGTACTGTACTGTGTGTTTGAACTAAACCATAAATATTAGGTTAAATGTATCATGTGTTTATCAAGTTAATAATTTTTGTCTTTAAAGATGAACCTCCATGCACCTTTGATGCTTTGGCAACTACATCAAGCACAGGGCGGAGAGTTGATCTGGCTGGCACAAAATGCCCTGATCCCTCTGTACACAGTGCCTAACTGTCTTTTCACAAATGGTGGTGAAGAATATTATCACCTCCAGCCTGTGATTACCAGAGTGATGGAAAGCCAGCCTTTGCTGTACACCCAGAGCATGTTGTGTGATACAACAGGATGCTTTTATCTTGCTGTGGAGAAAGACATGCTGGAGGTGCAGATGGAGGCTGAAGCCAACAATCTTTTGTGTGAAGAGACACATATACAAAAGATGAAGGAGGCTCTGGAGATGGAAAGGCAAAGACTGACCAGAGAGACAGAGGCCTTTCAAACAGAGTGTGCTCAAATGACTGAGAGGAGAAATGCCTTTCAGTTGGAGAATGAGAACATAGAAAAAGAAAGAAAAGCCTTCAAGAAAGAACTTAAGGCAAAATATTGGAGAAGGAAGGCCTTTCATGCAGAAAAAACTGCTATGTGGGAGGAAAGGAAGTACTTCAATATTGAAAAGAAAGAGATGGCCATGACAAGAGAGGCCTACATTAAAGAAAAGTCAGACATCCAGAGGATAAGAGATGCTTTTCAGTTGGAGAAGAACAACATAGAAAAAGCAAGC
>CALSCE010009645.1:4435428-4458078 GCA_943593645.1 Bovichtus variegatus | reverse complement strand
ACACACACACACACACACACACACACACACACACACACACACACACAGAGGAGCTTGTCCAACAGTATGAAGCCCAGAAAGGAAACTGGCTTTGACTCCTAGCTCCACCCCTGCCTTTCCCGTAGGACACAGCACTGTAAGTTATAGCCAGCGGGGACTGTTCAATCAGATTGTGTTCAGTGTGTACAGTGTGGCTAATGCAGTGAAACACCTGTAGGTTCACAATGTAAAAAGCTTGGCCTGGTTCTTCCTTCAACTATCACTTCTTCATCCATTCATGTCACATCACCAGATGTAAGAAGCAGTTTCATAATCTTTCAACATCTATTACAATTTATGTATACTTTATATTGCTGCTGACCGTCAATACTGGATTAAAGAAATGTGGCATGATGAGTGAGGAAGCAGGCTGGAGAGGTAGGTTTGCTAGAGAGAAAAAGAAGAGAAAGGGAGAAACGCACAGGGATACCGAGGAAGAGGGAGGCTTTCTGCAAAGAGAAAGAGACAGATGAAAAAACACCAATATAGCAAAAGCTGGCCAGTGAGAAACTAGCCATGAAGACAATGCCAGGCAGCATAAACCAAATATTTGCCTAGTCATCATCCAACCTAATCTTACTGAGCCTGTAGGGATGAAAATGGCAACTGAGGTTTACAGTAAAATAGCGCAACTGCACACAGCGATGTAACCAAATGCCACCAAATGCCTCCAAAATAAACTGGCAGAAGCATTTCTTTGGCCGTAAAATAAAGTAAAAGTTGAAATAACACATGAATGAAATGTTAAAAGGCAGAGGGGCCCCATTTATCTGCTACAAAGAAGCTTCTTAATTGCCTCTTATAAAGCTATAGGTGGGACCCAAAGGAGTACATCGCAGGGTGCATATAAAGGTCATCTTTAAACTTCTCACACAGAAACACCCTGAGGTCACACAAATATTCTAATACATTTGAACATCTTCGTGTGCACACGCATACTCACAGATTCATTGCAGTGCATGTGACCTTTTGGAGCCTTTTTTCATTAAACTCAGCAAGGGGGAGGGTGGGAGGACAGAGAGGGAGATCTAATTTGAGGACATGAGAGGAAACAAGGAAGTTGAGAGGGAACCTTTATGTGTGTGTAATTGGTCTAAAGAGGAATTGCCAACATGCGCACCACAGGTGGCCACAGGCCCTGTCTAAATAGCTAACCTTATAAAAGTCATTAAGGCCTGTGAGACATGCCATGCGACTGTGTGTGTGTGTGTGTGTGTGTGTGTGTGTGTGTGTGTGTGTGTGTGTTATACAATAAGGATGGATATATAAGGTGTGTGTACGGCTCCGGGTATAGAACACATTTATGCGTGAAGGTATCTTTGTTAACCATATGTAATAGTGATCAACTGTGAGTAGCAGATCTTACAAGGCACACATTCAATGATTCATTTAACAAAAACTCTCACTGTCTATTCACAATGCCAGAGACATTATTATTGGGCCAGAACCAGGACAGAGAATTAATTTCCAATATGGCTGGTTAACCGGGGAAAGTCACCTGATGTGGTGACAGACAACAAACCAGTCACTGATCAAATATCTACACTTCTTTATTCCCCTATAAAAGTGATTTAATTCAATGAGCAATGGTTTTTCTTGGCAAATGTAAAGTGGAACAGGAATAGATTACAGTCTCTGAAAGGGTTTTTCTTTGTAAAATATAACTGACCATAATCCCAACTAAAATCAGGACTTGCTAACTTTGTTAAAGCAGTATTTAATGATTTATTTGGCCGAATCTTGGGGCAGCTGAAAAGCCTGAAAACACAACATTGATATGTTATTGGGTTACGATTCTTTGTGGGTATGTCACTACAAGGGACCTCTGGACTCACTCACCTTCTTCTGAAGGACATTAACCTTCCTCTCCTTGACGTCCAGCATATCCTTCATGTCTCTGATCTCTCCTGTTAGTGTGCTCTTTTCGTCGGTCAGGTCTTGCAGCTGCTTCGTCTTCTTGGTCAGTAACTGCTCCTTCTCCTCCAGACGCACCCGCAGGGCATCTACCTGTAAAGGACCAAGACAAGAAGTTAAGGGCAGAAAGGTAGATTAGAAGTTAGACAGAAACATGAATTTAGAAACCAAACAGGGAGTTTGGCCGACATATAGTGAGACATAAATCGCAAGGGATCCGCTGTGCAGCACTAACTAGGTAGACAGAAAGAGAGAAAAAATTGTGATTGACTGACAGAAAATGAAGCAGAAAAACAGAAACACTTAGAAAAATACAATTAAATACACAAAAAAGACCATAAAAGCTTACTCCATGATGTTTTTTCCCACAGTTTTCAGACAGGTGGCCCATACATTATCATTCACTAATGTCCCAACACACTTACTTGTTGACATTTGGAAGCAGTAAAAGCTTTGACCTAATGTCCATAATAAGAACCACTGTGGACTGACGCAGTGTGTGTGTGTGTGTGAGAGAGAGAAGGAGCCTGGAGCTTATCCTATCATTTGTTATTGAGAGAGCTGTGTGATTGGGTCAGGACAGCCATAGATCAAACTTCTCAAACACTTCACGCTCACACATTAAAAATCCTCCGTATCTGGCTGTGTGCAAGGAGATGAGTGACATCTGAACTCGCTACAGAACTTCTTATTGGACATCGATCAGCGTTCTGCTGCACCGCCTACAGTAACACATAGCGCTTCCCAGCACTTTTTGATATGGCGCAATGAGTAAACCCATTTGAACTTCATTTTAAGGTGCATGTGTTTTATATGAATTCAAGAGACACACACACACACATACTTGGAATAAAGGGAATCAGTGAGGGAGGGTTTAGTTAACAGTCCCTTTTAACAATCCTGTGAAAACACTTAACGCACAGGCTTTGTTGTACTCTCCAGCTCATCTCAATATTTCACAGGGCACTTGAGATTCATAAAGAGAGGGAGCAGCGGTGGAAAGGAAGTAAGTACATTAACTCAAAAGGGTGGTTACGATACTGTCATTTTTTACTTTAATATAATACCTTGAAAAAACACACCTTCCAGCACCTCGAAAGTTGATTAGTTAACATTTATTTGATTTAACAATCTGTTAATTGTGAAAAAATGTTTATGGATGGAATTGAGTATGTTTACACAGCAGTACTGCTACTTTTGAATACTTATTCCACCACTTGTTGGTAGTATTTCAGAAACTAAAGCGGAACAAACAACAGTATAAAAAAACAATAATGTGGTACTAATAACTACAGAAATGGAAAATAACACAACAGATATACTCGGGAATACAATTGAAAGGTACTGCTGTGTTTGGTTAGTTTCTGCCTGCCCTATGAGTGTGTGTGTGCTTGTGTAAAATGAGAGAGCCGTTGCATGGCCGCAGACACACAGAGGGCTCCTCTCAAGCAGTAGCATTAGAATCAGGCCAGGACCCCCAGGTGTAAGATGGTGAAGTATTTATCTCATATTGCTCCTCTGGCATACAACCAGAGTCTAATACTGAGCCCTGCTCTGTCCTCCCCACTGCCGCACGCGCACACGCACACACACACACACACACACACACACACACACTACTAATCCTTTGTACGTACAGTATGTTAGCGCACGCACATCATTCTGTGCTGCGCCCATGTGCTGCCACATGTGTGTGTTTGCGTGTGTGTTTGCCAGTGTGTGTATGAGACAGAATAAGGGAGAAAGAGAGACCCACAACCCGCCCCCCCCCCCTCCCCTCCAACCCCACCTGGCAAAGAGCAATTTAGCAAGAATGTAGCAGAGAGGCCTAACAGGAAATCCCTGCTGTCTCACCTGCACTGGCCCACTAAGCTGTGATAGTAATGTACAGACGCCCTGCTAATACCCTCTTAAAGCACTCACCACTGCCAGGCACAGTACACGAAAAACAAGGAGGGCGATGGACAGATGAGAAGGGAGGGATGAAAGGATGGAGAGGAGTTAGGGTGAAAGCAAGAGGAGAGATAAATGAAAGAGTGAAAGAAGATGGAGGGAGATGATGGGAATTCTTAAGAGCACATTAACACCACTCACATGCTGCTCTTCCACCGGCTAAAACTACGGCTCCATCAGCAGGTCTGTTAGAGGAAATACTGTATGGCTTTATCAGCTGGCACACATGCTGAGATGATAGACAGCTAACAAGTCAAGGTGATTAACCTCTCGCTTCTCCTTCAATTTCCTCTCCAATTTTCCTTTCCCTCTAGTCCCGTTCGCCTCAATGTCGTCTTCCAACAACACCTCTCTCTTTCAACCCGCCACTACCACCTCTCTTTCAACACTCCGGCCATGCTCCAAACTCTCCAGGTGGTTTCCTATTGCAATTTAAAGGCGCAGGTCCTGTGGCGAGACAAAGTGATGTGTCGGTGTGAGAAATCCCTCAAGTCGTCAAGCCAGGTTGTCTTTGGGACCGGCCCACATTTCCCAGCTATGACTTTGTAGGTTTGCTCATTTTATGTGTGTTTTCATGTGGGAGCGATAACACGCAAAGCAGAACTCCTACGATGCTAAGGACAACTGGGGTACTCATTCTGCTTATGCAATTGGACACTGGGGACCATATTCTGTTTAGTTATCACTTGTTATCACACAGTTGTTTTATTTAGTGTATGAGAGAAAGCGCGCTGTCAAGTCTGGCCCAGTTCAAATCCAAAAGAGCCATTGGAGATTGCATTGAGGCGTTCCTCAGAATAGATTAATTAAAAACACATCTATATCAACACATCTTCTCCCCAAAACCCCACTTAAGCTTTCCAGCCCCTCACTCAGCACCATATCATTTAAAAGAAATGACCTCGATATGTTTTCAATATAGTGTGGTTGCATAACTATTAATTCTTTGCAATATGTGGAATTTCTTTCAAGGAATCCTCACTAAGTAAGAATGACTCTGAAGTGTGCATGCCAACATGAATACATTCAACAGTTTTCTACATGCGCACATGCATGTACCTGCAATCAAACATACAACCATGCACACACATGCACAAACACACATTCATTGTCCTTGACTTCCTCTCTCATGCTTACAATGACAGCCAAATGTGGATTCTGGACACTGGTTAGCAAAGTAAAACAGGGGCTTAAAGAAAACAGCTTCTCTGTTTGTCCTCACCTCCCTTTTTCCTGCCTCACATTTCATCATAAAAGTTTTTCTGGCAGGCGAATCTGCAAAGGTATCAGGCACAGCGTCGGCTCTGGGCCGCAATAAACAACACAGGGACTATATGAGTAGACCACAGTCAAAACGGCAGAACCAGAGACGACGGAGAGACCACAGCAAAGGCCTGGGGATGCACCGATACTTGCATACTCACACACTAACAGTTGCACTCTCACTCACCCACTTTGGTGCGACTAGTCATAGGTTGAACAGAAAATACATTCCTTATATAATCTCTTATCTCTTGCTCAAGCTTTAAGAATAAGTATGACTGTCACTTCAGCTGACAACACCACCATAAAAGTTGTTAAATCCCAAGAGTGGGTCTGGTGGAGTATATGGGATGTCTGAACTCGGGTCTGCTCGGGCTGCTGCGTTGCGCTAAACACAGCTGTGTGAGCTATTCACTTCTCTGGCTCTAAGACGTCCAGCGAGCCTGTATAAATACAGCACAGGGCAGCCATTAGACATAATTTATTTAAAGGCCCGCGCTGTGAAATTAATCATCTAAATTTATGAAATAATGTTTGACTAATTCATGTTTGTCTTACCATTAATGCGGCCAAGTCTGGATTGTATCACTAAAAGAAGGATGGCTATCTCATCTCAAGATGATGCTAGACCACCAGAGAGTCTCCCATACCACCTATAATTATTCAAATATCTATTTTTATTGAAATATACGCATCAAAGAAAAACTAACACAGAATTAATGTGGACTGCTGGGTACAAAAACAGGTAGTTGCTGTTTTTCTTTCACTCTGACTTATGTCTGCATCATCAAAGATTGGTGGAAGGATAAAAAAAAAAAGAAAAGAAAGGCCAATCAAGTATATGAAATACATATGTTTACAGTATTAACAGTGTATAAGCACCTGACTGTGGGTGTCTTATACTCACAGACGTGAGAAGGAGTAGCGTTAAATTATCCATAGTTTCCAGATGAGGCAATAGAAACTTCCAATAGATGTCAAGAGGTCGCTGTTGAAGGTTGTGAGGTTAGACAGCCTGAAGACCAAAGTGGGATTTTTTAATATGAACGCATTAATGTATGTTGGCATGTGTGTGTGTGTGCACAGGTGCAAGGGGAAGTCGCAATGTTAAACGGAAGAATGAGGCACTTCACAGAGCAACTGTGAACAAGGGCCGAGCTTCACCAAGACCCTGCGCTGATTCTGGGTTCTCTCATTTACACAAGCACGCACACGCACACGCACACACACACACACACACACACACACACAACACACTGTATACACAAGCACAAGCACACACAGACACAGTGGATTTCCTCTCCACCTGAGCTGGTTGTGCCAGACATGACGACACCGGGGCTGATCTGTGCGGAAATGAGAGATGTTCCCTCTCCTGGGTCTTAGGCTGGGTGTCATTTAAGGTGTGTCATCAAAGCCAGGGTTAATGCAACATTCAGAGCCCTGATCAGGAATCGTCTAATAGTTGGATCACCTAGGGCTAGGGATAATAAGCGGATGTAAACTGCCTCACAGCAGGGGCTGTGGGGTGGACTTTGGGGCACAGTCTCATTGTACACTCCGACATCTGTGGATCAAACCATGGCAACACAGCTGTCTGCCCACAGGCTACAGAGGGAACATGGGAAAGCGCAGATGTACAAAAAAAAAAAAAAAAAGACAAGAACACAGACACGCACACACAGAGAACTCCCAGGATCCACTAACAAAAGGATCTTTGTCACTAGAATGAATGAATGTTTTCTGCCAAAGCATGAAAGTCAATCATGTCCTGCTTTTTGGATCGCACCAGAGGATGGATATATGACACAGAAAATGGAAGGGGACTCACCCGGAGTACCATCACACTAGCCCTCACTGCACACATCTGCCTCCTTCCCTCTTTTGCCCTCCATCCATCATCATCATCATCATCTCCTCCACCAGAGATGGACACAACACACACTCGCACATATAAAGGAAGAGACGCTGCAGGCGTTCCCCCTCATTAACACTTACTCCTTCTTTGATTATTTTTCCTGATCATTTTCAGCCCGACACGCCAGTTGCTACATCCTGTTTCCAGGGAATCCATTTCCTGTCGAACCACACTGAACAGTCACTCTGGCAAACATGTGCCAAACGATCGCAGGTCTGCAGTGCACAGTAGGTGCCTGAAATCAGCTTGATTTGTGCTTGGTCAATAAGTAAAACACTTCATCGTCACACTTCACGTCTGTCATTCATCTGGTCTGTCTAACACACCCTCATGATCTTTTAGTACAGAAAACACAGGGGTTGGCACTTAAAAAAAAAAAAAAAAAAAAAAAGCTTTGAACGAATGAGAACCAACATTTTAATTGTTATGAATTAAAATGCAACCCATATAGCCTCATCCTAAGGTTGTTTGGTCACATTATAAGTGAACCATTTTAAAGACATCTGTACAAACGTCATCTGCTAATGAAGGCCACAAAATGTTGCTCACAGCTAAAGTCAATAGTGAACCTTCAATCTTCCCATTACATTGTATGTTCAGGATTATGTTCATTTGTGGTGCCTTCGCTGCCTCACTTGAATAACAACATTACTGTAAGGCATTAGCATTTATAAAAGGCAGCAAACAGCCACTCACATGTATCTGTCATTTTATATCTACGGTGTCAATCTAAAATGCTTCCAAACATTGATTGTCAAAGTTGTCATTCACATCCGTTAAGTGTGGCTCGCTAGTTTCCTCTGTTTAGCTTTAACAAAGAGAACTACATTTTGCTTGGAGAAACAAAGTATGCAATAGATCCGGATGACATTAAAAAGAATACAAGGCACAGCTTGTTGCACTTCTTCACCGTGAAATGAATTTCACCTTATCATTACAGATCGAATATTCAGCCCCTTATATTATAATAATATAAGCTTTTTCCCACATTTCAACATTTGACACCAGACACCAATTATTTTTTGAAATCTTTAAAATTAGGAACTCCTAAAGCCACAGCATGGTTTAGGTTATTGTCTGAAGGAGAAGCCTTTTTGCAAATAGAACTGCCAGTACTAAATTCAAAGTACCATCGTTAGTTTTCATGAGGAGGTGAATATCCACTCAACCGTGTAGAAATTGTAGCCCTTTTATATAAACCACCAAGGCCACTCGCGAATACCATTAGAGCTGAAAGGGAGGACTTTAACCTCTTAGTCATCAATTCTTTTTATATAAAAATGTGCTGGATTGCGGTCAAAAAACACATCATTGTCCCCAAAAAGGAGAAGAGAGTAGGCTCGAAGGCCCACACTGTATATGTGCTTCTTCTGATTCTACTGAGACACCTACTACTAACAAATATTGAACTGTAAGTGGGAACGAAAACTCTTCAACTGTATTCTTGTGTGCCCTGCATGTTTGCGTATGTGTATCTTTGTATGCATAAATGTGTGTACGTGTGTGTGTGTGTGTGTGTGTGTGAAATTAGAGGTTAAGTGGTCTGAGCAAAGCAGGGTGACCCTGAGGACAGAGGAGGTCGGACAAAAAGAAAGGAGAGTATTGTCTCTCGCTGTCTCTATCACCACTTCACTGCCTACTGGTAAACCAGCCGCTGACTGACAGCAGACCAGGCAAAGCCCTAATTACTCTCTGTGTTTATGCGTGTTTTTGTTTAGTTTAAAAATGCGCAAAAATAGAAGACCTTCATGTGGGATAAACCGTCACACAAATGAAATGTACCTTAGATGTGCTCTAACTTAATGCATTGTGTACGCTGATGTATGCACGGCAACGCAAATGTGCGTGTTTTCGTGTGCGTATGCAAAAGTAGCCGTGTGCACAGACTTGTTGTTTGTCGGCTCTTTCGGTTGTGCACATATTTACCTCGTTCCCTGTGTAAACCATTAAATATTTCATCCCCATTCTGACCCCTATAACTCCACTTTATAGCTTTTCCACATGGCCTCTGAAGAACTCGCGGGGGCTTTATCTTGGACCGCGCCATGTTTGTTCTGGGGGGCCCAACGCTTTGCTACTCACACTGCATCCCAAACCGCACCACCCCAGGAACCCAGGAGCATGGTGCTGGGTCTGAGAGTGGGGACCATGGTCAGTCAGGTCCAGATGAGGTCATATTATAACTGGTCTGCAGGGTTTAAATGTGAAGTTGATATTTAGTGGTCAGCCTCAAACAGGAACTGTTTTATATTTGCTTATGTCAAACGTACACTGCTGTTTTCAGTGCGTTCATCAAGTTCTCACCTAAGTTTAATTTGTACAATCACTCTTTCTTGCAGCGGTGCCAATAGATGTGGGATGAGAATGGATAGAGGAGAAGGAGAAGTAGGCGAGAAAATGGAAGGAGAGAAGACAGATGGAGGCAGATGCTATGAGCGAAGAGAAATAAGGACAGAGAGAGCAAAAGGGAATGAGGCAGAAAGAAAGACAGAGAGTGAGAACACAGCAGGGGAAGAGTACAGGGCGGAGTGTAACCAGGTTGAGACCACATCTTTGCTCCGCCTCACTACCTATATGAACCATTAATCAGCAAAGAGAACAAGGAAAGATCAACAAAAATAGTCCAGCAGGGACCACAGCACGCGGTACTATCACATCACTCACTGACAAAATCCCACAGCCTTCTACATCCATCAAGCAACTCTATTCTCTTACTTCTCACTTCCTCCTTTCATTTCATCCTTGATTCTTTCCCTTTCCTACTCCACATTTTTTTTTTTTTTTCCTCTTGTTTTCCCTATTCATCACTGTCCTCATGGTTGATGTTAGCAAATCATCTTTGAGTCATTTCCAGTATATCTTCTTCAAGTCATTAGCCGTCAACCTTAAAATCAAAACTCAGTGGAGGTCTTCTGGCAGACACACTGCAAATGCTGGTGATGAAAGACAACCCAGGATATTTGAGGTCACATCTGAGAAAGTTAAGCTGAAACACCACAAACTGCTCTCTGTAAACACCGACATGTTGCCACGTCGCAAAACGTACATTAAAGGCGTGCTGCTCCTAACACTTTTGTTGGCATTATGTGAGGAGCCGAGCATGAAATGTTATGTTACTGTGTTATTTATGTGCCTGATTCAGACGTTGACTTAAGCACCTTGAACCTACCTTAGGTCTGGTTTTCCCCTGTGTGGGAAAGTGGCCACCTGCGAAACGCTCGCCTCAACTGATAAACATGTAAATCAAGGCACATCGACATTCAGAAAAAGAAAGATCTTAACTAATACCTGTCAAAGACATTAAATACACCAGGATTTGTCGCATCAAAAAAAATGATGGTAATAACTCAGATGATTAGCAATAACAAGTCACACAGAGAATGTCAAGAAAGTATTTGTGCTGCTAAGATATTCTATATGTCAATATTTCCACATGAATCTCGGCAATACCTTTTAACCAGTGAGCCACAACACACAGGGCCTATTTTTTGTTTTTACTGAAAGTAGGGAGCAGGATCCAACACAGATATAGTTGCAGGAGGAGGAACAAAGCTCAAACAACCAGCAGCCTTTCCAGCTCACACATAGTACAAAAGATCTGTTACTGAATATCACTTTCTGTGTATTAATCACTCCCTGTGTTATAAAATAATGTGCAAACACACACACTTAAAATCCTAAAAGTTTGTCAAAGGAGAGGAGTTTGTCATTGCTAAAATGACAAAAACCATGTTCTGCATTAATCATGATTCATGAGTAAGCATGCTTATTTATTATATTTATGCATACATTTCACGAATGAAAAAAACAAAAAAAACTTCTTCGTGTCTAATAAAGTAAGTGTTCCTTTAGTTACTTTCATTCAATGACCTGACATTGACTTGAGATCTGACACTGTGGGCAATTTTTGTGACGTTGATAGGTTTTCAATGTAGTGAGTCCCGGGACCCTCAGATGGTCATTTGAATGGGTCCCCAATAAAATGTGGTGTTATACTTGTGTTTGAGGTTATATGGTTATAATTATGGATATATATTGATGTATGTTGAAAATATATCTGAAAATTAAACACGTAAAATCCCCAAATCTGAAAATGTTATTTACAAAACATTACACAAAGCAAATGTGATATAATAAGACATTTAATTGAGTCAACATCTATGACAACTTTTATCACAAACATGGATTGACTAAGACAATAGTGCCAACAACTTGTAAAATGCCAGAAGCTTCATGCTCAAATCCATTAAATTCAAATAAAGCATAAAGGCCTGGTTTGAGTGCAAGCCACGTGTTTACATATTACGTTGTGGGAATAAAGCAGCGTAATGTGTGGCCGTAGCAAGAGTTTGGATGAGCGACAGACAGAGAGGGTGACAGCTGGTGGATGCGATCAGAGCAGATCATCATCATTGGTGAGTTTACTGCATCAGATTTTAACGCGTCAGAGACGAAGGACCTATTAACATCACTGAGCATGTCATCGCAGCGACAAAGTGTGACTGGGAACAGCTGAATTACATACACAGGCCCAGACGTCTTAACACAGTCTGACTTGGCCTCATTTAGTAAAATGTTTATACTCAAAACTATGTTCTCAAAGTCGAAGCCCACGCAAGCCCCCTTACCATTGGGGTTGTGGCCTGTTCTTTTGTTCCCGGATGGTTAAATATTCAGGAAGGTCTTTGATAAGTTACCTGATCGCCTGGAGTACGGTTACCGCCCTGCATTGTCGTGATCGGGACAGGAATGACACATACACATACTGTATTAAAGGGTTAAGTTTCCACAGACGTGGGCAGCAGACTCACAAGCGTAGACTCATTATTTTCCACATTTTCCAGTTATCTGGAGCCGTATTCAATCACGGCCATTTAGAATCTGTCCTTAACTTTGACTGACAAATAAATACACTTCCATTTTCTCATTCCCCCGCTCACAGTGCCTGCTCTGTTCCCTGACTGGTCCCTTCTTAGTCCCATCCTGTGAATTGCTTTTAGAGACAAGTGTCTGTGAGATGAAGCTGCTCCTCAGGTCTGGGAGACACCAGCCTGTCTCTGGGGGAGTGGACTACTGTACCAATCACTGTCATTCATGATGAGACCGCCTGGCGCACACACGTACACTCACACACAAAGGAAGGGGAAGGATGCCCCGGTAGTCATGAGTGAAACAGAGAGGAAATGTGGGGAATTTTAAACGAGAGTCGGAAAGCTGAAACAAACTGCTGAAGGGAGATGAAGTAATGATATGAGAGGATGGAAGGAATGAGGTGAGAAGGGAGATCCTGTGAGAATGGCTGGGCTTTCTAACCGAATGGCCGACTGACAGTAGAGGAATGCAGGGCAACGGCTGGCCTCAAGCGCACTCAATATCTTTACTCATCCTCTGGTTTGCCCACTTAGTCCGGGAAACCCTAGCCTTTCCCAAGCGGCGGTAAACGCCACTTCAATAGCAGGGAAAAACTACTCAAGACCAGAGATGAGAGTCCAGCAATCAGCGCTGACAGCGTACGTGTTTCTGTGTGTATGTCTTTGCGTCTGTGACTCTGTGTGTGTGTGTTTGTGGTGATCAAGACTGTCGGATCTGATTACTGCCCGCTGCAGTAGCCTAGAATACGAGAAAAAGAAGACAGATTACGGAGCACAGAGATGTGCCCAGTGCCCGGTGAGCATTACTCTACAGTCAATTATATATAAATCCCTTGTCATGCGTCCACATGTTAATGCATAAGAAAACACATAGTTGTGTCATATTAACAGACACAGATACACAGACACCCTGCCTGCCTGCCCACTCAAGGGCATTTTCTTTTCATTTCAACTTTGGCAGAGACATTTACTGGCTCAAGCAACTAACAATTATAGTCTTCAACAACAAGAATGATATATTTTAATGGTATAATATTCATGTGTTATGCATAAAGTATTAGTTACCCACTGGCATCCTGAGCTAAAGGGTGAGAGGGTTATGTTAGCTTTGAGCTGAAACTGTGATTTACACTGTAGCAGTGATTATGGTGATTTAAGTTGTGTGCATGAGCAAGAGTGTAAACTCTATATTTCTCTTGAAGTTGATGAGATAAAGTACATTAAGGAATCCTATTTAGAAATTAGAATTTAAGAAATGTCAAGCCAAAAGAGCAACAGCCATCCTGTCAGCTGTATTAGTGAGTCAGTGATGAGAGATTCAACATCTTGTAACATCTCATAAGCTTTGGGTTTGTAACCTTTTACTGAACGTTCCCCTGCAACCAACATACATAAACACAAATTTCAAATAATGCACGGTGTCCACGTGCAGTGTGTTGCCCACTGAAATCAGATAGCTTGCTTCTTACAAACTGATATTGGTTGTATGACTGCCAGCAAACCTTAACCATCTTTGTTACAGTGCATCACTGCTAACTTGACTTGAGTTGCTCATAAATGTGGTTAGAAAACCTGAGCTGGCTGTCGACGGTTTCAGCAAGTCACATGACTGAACAACACATTTCTTTACATGCCATTTCAGAAAGACACAAACAAAAACATGTACACGCAGAAACCACCCACTGAAAACCAATTCCTTTCGGTATGATGTATTCTGCTCACTACGAGGGCCAAAATTCCTTGCACATGTATGGGCAATTAGGCCCAAATTGCTTCCTGTAATGATGAGTGGACATAGTTAGCAGGCCGTTCTCAACTGCACAAAGAGATCTAAAGTATCAGTTCCAAGTCTAGAGAGTGATGGAGAAAAATGCTAAATGCTAGCCCCGCCCCGCCATCCCCCCTCACCCACCCACCCACACACCTCCATCTCTCTTCACACAACAGGCTTCCATCCCTAACAGTAGTGATAAAATCATTAAAGCCATAGAGTTTAGAAACTTCAAAGATGAAGAAGAAAAGGCTGCCAGCTTTCTCTAGCCTTCTGACTGACTGACCCTCCCCCACGTACCAGCCCGCTGGTGGACTAAAGGAGCCACACACGTAGACATTTTTTTCCACCCACCTCAGCGTTCATTAGAGAAACAGAAAGAGAAAGAAACCAAAGCAGGAAAAGACAGGATTGTGTACACTTGCAGAGGTTGTGATAACCTCTGTCCTCTTATAAGTATCTGTGCATGCAAGTTAGTCATACAGGCTATTTTTCCAGTAACAGCGCACATTCATCATCATCACTGTAAATGTGCAAGGGTTGGACTATCAGCTTATTTTATGTGTGTGTCCTTTGTGTGTGTGTGTGTGTGTACTGACCTCTGTTTGCAGTGTATTGGCCCGTTGCTCCTTGGCGCTGAGCGACTCCTTTAGCACCTCGATGTGTTGCTTGCAGTCTGAGTTCTGATTGGTCAGTGTTTCTAGTTTGGTCTGCAGGGCCTGCATCTCTGTCTCCTTCCTGTTCAGCTCCTGCTTCAGCTGCTCTATCTGACAATCACAGAAACACCAGCACAAATCTGTAATGAAAACCTTTTGTCACCTTTGAGTCAATTGATATCTACTTGCAGATTACAATGACACGCATGCACGCACACGCAAACCACATACACACTTCCTGCGAAAACACACCAATGTGTGTGGTGCTGTAGTACAAATCTGGAATGTGAGCATTTTACAACACTTTGTTTTCTATAAAGAGATCTTTCAGAACAAGCGGGTGTTTTGAAAGAGACTAAAACTTGCTATTTTATCTAGGAGTGGGCGATATGGACAAAATGAATAGTGTGATAGCTATCTCATCATTTAAAGTCACAGTGAAAAGTGGAACTTTTTCATTTTAGCAAGTCAAATTGTTTTACTATCATAAAATCAAATACATTTTTAAGAAGAAATGTGTCCTGCTGTGACACATTTTGGTAAAACTGAACTTTTTTTATCATCCATTTAAACATGAAATTGGCAACTATAATATATACATTATTACATTTTGTCATTATGCATTTATTTGGAGAGATGATACAGTATATTACAATATTCAATTATCACCCAGCCCTACATTATCAGTCCTCACTCAGGGGAGTCCCAGGTCTACTGTCTGCTCTATGGACACACCAAACCAAACTGCCAAAGAGTGAAAATGCATACATGTAGACATAGTTATGGTGAGAAATATTAAGCTCACATAGCTGACAGATTACAGATTGTTTTAAGGAAGGCTATACAGAACAGGACAGAAAACCACAAAGGAAATCAAATGCATTAACAGAGGGAGGTTTCTGTGCTGAGGCAAGCTATGTGTAGAAGATTGTCATCTGTCTACTTGTGCCAAAAAATGCACAAAGCTGATTCAAGGGGAGATTTCTCTAATTGTGTGAGCAGGGTTCGCCTCATAACGGGGGAATTCTGACTGGACCAGAGTTTGGCCAATCAACCCTCCATCATAGAAATAAAGAGCTCGAAAGAGAGCCGGGACAAAGGGGGGCTAAATTATAGGAGCCAAAAGGTGAGGTGTGACTGGTGAGAGGATACTAAGACAGGGAGAAAAGGGAAATGTGTAGGGAGTTGACGGAAAATAATATGATAAAGTGATAGAACAAATATAGATAAAATAAGGAGCAATAATGTCAGGTTTAATAAAAATAAATAATGAGAGAGGCCAATGAAGAGTACTTCTGCTTGCTCTGTGATCCAGGGCTGTTGGGGGGGGAGGAGGAAGGTGGAAGCGGTTCTGATGGAAGACACACAGGGGGACAAGGCCTTCTCCTACAGAGACACAAAGACAAGAAGACAGCAGGCCACTAAACTACGGCACAAAGCCAGCTGGGAAACTGCCTAGGTTTCCCAGCTGGCTGCGTGCTCCTCCACACTCCTCCACACTCTGCACTTCTCAACCACACCACTGACGCTTCAGAATGTTGCACTTGGTGAAGTCCTGTTAGAAATGATTATCCGGATAAATAAATTCACCTCTGCTCTAATGCCCACTTATCATACTTGAACAAATGTTCATGTTTTCAGAAGCTACTTTTCTAGTGTTCCGAAGTAAGTCAAAGCCCACAGAGGAAACCAGAGAGGACAGGGATGCTGTGCTCTCTGGTTTCTCTTATCACGGCCTCACCTCAACACCAGTCGCCACCGCTGCTGAAAGACCAGGACCCTAAACACTTCAAGGATATAGAATGAATCTGTGAGCCTGTGCATATCCATGCGTGTGGTGTCTCTCTATGTCACGCAGAAAGATGAGACACGGGAGAGCGAGCAAGGGCCATCACAGCGATGAACATCATCCCAGGTCAGTACGGCTGAGGAGAGAGCTCTTTCCTCTGCCGTTGTAAGCTCACATTCATCCGTCAGGGCCCCATTCATAAAAAAACATCTCTTTTATGATTGCATCAGGAACTTCCCCGATGCAATGACAAATGGGCACTACAAAGAGCACCATTAATGGACAAAAGAGAAACATTTTCACATGGAGCACTACTCATGGGCCTCAGCCATCACTCAGCCTGCAAGTCTATGAAACTTGAAACTACATTTTTTTTTAATATGGCTCCTGTAGATATGTTTATGTTCCTATTCAAAAATGTGCATGTCAGTTTTGGCACGGCTGTGACCCAATGAATAAACCAGTAACCAGCCAGGCCTCTCTAAAGGTCTTCCTGCCAGCTGATGGCAGGACAGTAAATAGAGACGGTGCACTGTAAGCTGATAGGGCGTGAGTTTGCTCTCACAGAACAGTCAGCCGTCACAGATAGGAGAGCAGTACAATGCTCGGTCATCACACAGGTAAGGCACACAAGCATTTCATGGGAAATAAACAAGAAACCTCAATCTGAATAGGAAATAACAGATACATTTATAAGCGTAGGAGTTCTTGGTATCCATGCAACACAGGATGTTAAAAGCCTCAATATAGCAGCCAAAAGACAACCTACTTTAACATGCAGTTTGGCATTAAGATTTCACCACACACTTTGGCCACATGCAACAAAACGGTTGTATGTTTTAAGGCAAACATGCATCACTCAGCTCATGCAGTGTGAAGTTGTCTCAGGTGGCGTGCAGAGACATTCTACCTTAGTCTTCATGAATTTAGAATGGCTCTTGTAGACCTCCACCTGCTTGAGCTCATCCTGCCTGTCGTCGGGGTGCAGCAGGCCGCTGGTCTTTAACATCTGGACCTCATCCTCTAAGTCTCTGATGTTCCTCTCCAGGGAGGAGATCTTGGTGTCCTGCACCAGCAACAGTAGGCAGGCAAAGAGTCAGCAAAGATCTGACTTTGGACATAAAGCTCTGGACTTTAATAAGGGCTTACCTGTCTCACATGGTATTGGTCTATCTATCAAATATAGTGAGGGGGCAGATTAACAAAAAAACGGGGATACCGTAGAGAGGGGCAGAGCAGCTCATATTTTCAGACAGTCTCTCCTGGAAGACATTCATAGTGCTGCACTTGTTTGTTTACACGACAAATGCCAGAAATAGCTGTGTGAAGAATGTAAAAAAAATTAAAAGCTTAAGGGGGAGGTTCAAACTGTGGCTCCTTTTTCACCTCCGCACAGCTGGACAATCACGGCATGAAGTAAGTGAATGTTGGACACAATGTAATACTCTGTTTTTGGCTAAAACAGTGCTAATTCGTAGAGGACGTTGTAGCGTCCTGTATCTAGATTATAGTCTATTAATTTCCCCGTTATTTTTGACTAGAATGTACGTTAAATTAGGGGAAATATCAAGGCAGACGGTTGTGTGCAGCCAAGATGTTTTCCTTTGCAGTATCTATGAGGGAATGGAAGGGTCTGTCATGGACAGGTCCAGAGGTTGTTTAGCTGCATGGGTTCAGACATACGTTAAATGCTAAACCTTGGAAGAGAAGAGAAAGGTAATTGAATAAATGGAAGCAGATTGCATGATGCCATCAGCACGAACCACAGGCAACATGTAAGCATCTGACCTCTATTACATCCTCTGACATCAGCCCTGCCTAGCACACGGTGCTGCGTGTGACATCCTAAACACCATAAAGGTACATATCACTCACTAACCACCCACCCCACACACACAAGCACACACACAAAGAGTGTATGCAAGGACACAGACTTTTAATGAACACCCAGAAAAAAAGTCAAGGTGGGGGCATCCAGGCATCTGGGGGAATCCCTCCACACAATACAAAAATGCCCACACACAGACTATGCTATTCAATCATTTCTATTGCTTCATATTGATTTCTGTATTATAAGCCGTGCTCTAGCTTTAATAACTGATTGCTATCTTTTTTCTGCTCCGGAGCACAGAAAGAAAAAAAAAAACGCTACCCAGAGGAAGAGAAACAAGGCAAACCCAAAGAAAATACAGAGGGTAATGTCAAAAACAACATTCAGTAGAATAGAAATACATGTAAGGAAAGCTGGGCCTCAAAACCGCTGAAACATGAACTACTGTACATGACGGTGCTGCATTCCAACGAAGGAAGAATTTATGAAAGGGATAGAGGAAAACACAAATATTGTATATGTGTAGCCCGTGTTGAGTTGACAGAAGGATTAAGAGGTGAGCACTCATTACTGTACCTGCCAGATAACATCAGGATCAAAACAGAAAGGGGGGTTGGTGGTCTGTAATCACAAAGCGGAAACATGCACCACTTAGAAAAAGCAACGGCACAGACAACGCAGGAACCGACACAAACATACTGTTAACACACAGGACGAAGAACATACAGCATTTTGCATCAGTACCCAACATTGTTACCATAGGACGGTTTCAAAAAACCACAATGCAGCCAGGGAAATATGTCTTCCTCATTATCAACATCACCAAAGGAAGACTGTTACGGTGTCTTTCACTCTCACTTCGCCGCCCTTCATATGTCTAATCCTTCTGGCAATATTGGCTTTGCCTTTCTAATTAACTTTCAATTAATGTGGCCTTTCTCATGCAACAGCGTGGGCATCCCAGCACATGTGCAGTCTGTTAATAGGCAGACAAATCACAAAGTATGTGTGAAAAATAACTGCGGTTTTGCTGTAAAGGAACTGCTTTTAGAAAAAGCGTTTGCCGAATGAACACTAAATATGTGTGTGTGGGGGTGTGCATGGAGACGCATGTGGAGTCAACTGCATTTTTCACAGCTCTGACGACTTCAAAAGGCTGAGATGAGAGCGAAAGCTTCCATATGTGACATTTGAAACAAATTGAATAAGTGCTCAACTCTGCATGGGCCAATAATGGCCTTTACTTGGGCATGGCCGCCATACGGACACGAGGCAACAATGAGACAATGTTTTTTAGATTGTTTGTGCATGTATGTTTGTGTCTGCAGTTACGAGGCGAGCCAGATCCTCTGCTATTGCTCACAATACAGCAGTGCACATCAATAATTAAAGCTTTGTAGATATGGAGCTGATATGGGACTAAACCAGACAACTAGCTGCAACTGAAAAACAAACTGCACTGCAACATAAGACTTACATTCTTATCATAACCGCAGTTTAAACTCGTCATACCCCCCCCCCTGTAGCACTTTATAACTTAAAATATTGCTCTTGTTGATTCTAGATCCCCTGTTAGTCCTACCTTCATATCAATAACAGTCTGCAAAGCTCTGGTCTTGGCCGGATCGGCCTGGAGCTGGTTCCGGCGATGGAGCTCCTGGGGAGGGACCCGGTAAAAATAAGCCTGGCGGCTCATCATCTTTAGCACTTTCTAACACCCACAGCTTCAGAGCCACTTAAAACGATACGCTGATCACTCCGACCAGTTCCAGCCTCTATCAGTCTTTAAAAAAGTCTCTTATCCTCTACTGCACATCCTTAAAAATTCTTGTTTTGCAAAACAATAAAATAAAAAAACTTTTAGATCTTTAAGATGGTCCCTGTTAAATGTTCTCCCCGAGGGCTCCTTTCCGTCTCTAACAGCATGTGCTGATATGTTCTCTGCTCTCTTTTTCTGCCTCTGTTCTTCAGCAGGAAGGACACTCTCAGCTATAGGTCATATGAATATGTCTCTATCACTCTTTCAGTCTCTATCTTTCTATTTCTTATCTCGCACTCTCTTATCTCTCTCTCTCTCAGATATCTCTGGCAGCCTAAAGCTCTTGCTTAGCAACACTTTCTACCAGACCAGGCGCTACACTTCTTCTATCAATAATTAATGGTAGCTCTGACCTACAACTATGCCCACACACAAGCACACACACACACACACATTCAAGCTAATGGGCGGACACACACAAATACCGACACAAAGCAGGTCAAACGTACTTGTCGAGTATACGGACAAGTGCGTTTGGGGGGAACGAACAATGATGAGTTTTAACTGCTCTGTAGTAAAGGGAAATCATTTCAAATCATCACGGTATGAAACCGGGATTAACCATTTCATGGCTGTGTTATGTTGTTGTACTATTTTGTATGTCTGTCCCGTTCATTTAGGTTTAAATGGGGTGGATAAAATATTAGAAACACCTTCAATATAAATAAGTCAAATACAAATTGCCATTTACAAAAGCCTCTAAAATGACCGTAGAGCTAATTCAACACCTCTCTCAAAGGGTCACAGCTAAAAATTTTGTAAAGCCCGCAAGCTAATTTAGGCAGCTGCTTCATCCACATGTGAAATGCACCACTACAACATCCATCCAACACAACCATCATTGCCGCTGCTTAGCTTTAATCAGCCTCACCCCCATCCTGCGTCCAACTGTAGGCTCTGACTTTACCTCTCTATCTCTGTGCAGGTAGGCTATGTGTGTGGTCAGAGCAAAGATACACAAACATGAACAACTATATTACATTCCTAACGACATTCTTGACTGTCTTATAAAAAACCTTTATGTAACCATGGAGGTATGGCTGAGGGCACACACGCCCTGTTCACACCCACACAGCCACTCATGTTCACACCCAGAAGCCGCCCAGCAAAACCACCGTCTGATCTGCCGGCCACCAAGCGGCTCCACAGGGGCAGTTGGGGGTTAGGGGCAACTCAGTTGTGGCAGTGAGGGAGTGGCCCTTGCTCAAAGGCCCCTCAATGGTGGCAAGCACTGCTCTTTCAATTCCCACCCAGATTTGTCTTTATTGAACTACGGGCTTATGACCCGCAGGCTTGTCAAAGCTTTAGGCCGCCACTTCCAGCTTCACAGAGGATTCATTGCAGGACTATTGTATTGGTTTGTGCACGGCTATAGCATATGCTGTAATACATGGATTCAAAATAAGTTCATAGAGAGTGTTTCAGGTGACAGAATATAGGCTTCATATCAAACGAATATATACATCTGCACAGTAGGTGAGAAAAGTGAGGGCTGCCTGACACTGCTGCCTGACTGCACTGTAGGAAGCTGCTGGAAAGGGGCGCATGTGGACACATGGAATACCAATTGGGCTACATAGGATCACAAAAACACAGCACACACTGACTAATGCCTAATATGTGTGTATACAGTGTATATAATGTACCCCCTCAAAGGAAGGTGAAAAGGTGTGAGTGGCACGGAAATATAAGGTCAACTGACTCTCTCACCAGTGGGACAGACACACAAACCAAAGGTACAGATGGATTAAATGAAAGAGAAACTACAATACTATCAAAGCCATGGGTGGAAAAAATAACAGACAATCAGTGGGTAAAGAAAAGCTACCAAATCAGACAGAAACCACATGGAGAAAGGACATCTAGTGTATATTAGGGCAGTCAGAGGCCATGATTTCCCATTGCTCTCATTCTTCCCAGTTTTCCCAGTAAGTTAGTAATGACAAGGGCCTTATCCTGTTGTCCACGTCAGTTGTGGATAAAGAGGGATTACTGCAGTCAGAGCATGCCTCCCACAGACTGGTATGGCCAGTGCTGCCACAATCCTAATCTCCTACTGCCCATATGTGTATTAATGTGTCACTGTGAGTGTGTGTACGTCAGTCTTTGAGGCCGTCTCTGAACGTTCAAGTACGCATCTATCCTGTGCACAGAGTGTGTGTATTAACTCCTTATCAACAATAGTTGGAGTACAGTTAAGAGTACAATGGGGGAAATTAAGTCACGCAAGAGAGCATGTCATCAAAGACTATCTTCTCTGCTTCACATGTGTCAGAGGACCGAGCATATGGAATGAATAGGATCAAACGTAACACTATAGCAATAAGTGCCGGCATCCTGAATGAAGGATACGGTCAAAAGGTTCAATTCTAGCCTGGAGGCAATGGTGTCATATATGCCATGCGCAGAGTAGAACGTGGACATATTCTACACACACACACACACACACACACACACACACACACACACACACACACACACACACGCACAAGCATTCATCAATCACATTCCCATCCCTTCTCCATCAGTAAGCGAAAAAGAAAACACAGTTGCTTGCCACAAATGTGAAAATGAAATGTGTCTGCCTATCAGCTCAATGTCTTGAAAGAGCAGTTTGAAAAGACAAAGGGAAAAATCGGAGGGAAAGCCTTTAAGAGAAATAGGGAGGGGGTGAGGAGAAGGTTTTGGGGGGGTGTAATTTTGTCCCGATAAACTTTTCCGCTCAAACATTCTGGGAGAACAACAGAGCGTGGCGAGTATGTGGTGCCCGGGGTGTGGTGCATTGGTCTGTGTGTGTGTGTGTGTGTGTGTGTGTGTGTGTGTGTG
>CALSCE010009645.1:4395109-4431429 GCA_943593645.1 Bovichtus variegatus | reverse complement strand
ACACACACACACACACACACACACACACACACACACACACACACACAAACAAACCGAGTCAGATTGTAAAACTGCATGGCTGAACACAGGCTTACAGCTCTCCGTATGTTAATCTGGCCCATTGATAAGACCTGCTGAGCTGCTTTCTGCTTCCACACTCTACATAATACAGACACACTCATAGGTACACACACACATAACCATATACTGTACATATGCATTAATAACATTTGCACAGCCAAATGTTATTAATTAATCTCATCATCGGATATGGAAATGTAAAAAAATGACATAAAACAAATAAATCATATCCAGTGTGTAATGAGTATGATATGGAAAAAATATAACACATTAACCATTTATAAAGTATATCACAATATGTGTTTGGTATTTAAAAAAAATGACATGGCATTTGAATGTTTGAATTTGAATTTAATGTTTTAGCCATCATGCACTAGACTCAGGCAACGTGATTGTGTATTATGATTTGCAATATCAAAAAAATACCATGATTTTATGAAAGTGAAAGATAATAACAAATATTGACACTGCTCAACCTTACTGTTTAAACCAGTTTGATACTAAAAATTAATGATTCCGATACATAACCCCCCCCGGAGCATTCAGAAATAGGAAAAAAAACACACCTCTCTCACGTGCATGTTCTCCAGCTGTGCTTCAGCCTCCTGCGCCGCCATGGTTATGATGCCTGTCCGCTGTCCCCGAGCCAAGTGTCCCTGACCTTGACTTTGACCTTGACCTTGGCCCTGAAGCATCTCCAGCAGCCTCTGGATGCTCTCGTCCCGGGCGCCCAGAGTCTGTTTCTGAGAATCGATTCTCATCTCCATCTCTTCCATGGTCTTCCTCAGCAGGAACAGCTCCTTGGCCTGCCGCTCGTGCTCCGACTGCAGCCGGACGAAATTCTCCTCTGATGGATCCAGTGGAGGGGACGAGGAGAAGCCGTCACACCCAGGCACCTGGCAGGGGCTACAGGGCCGGAGTGAACTAGAGCTGTGCGCTACCACCGGACCTTGGCTATGAGTACTATAGAGGGGCTGATTTGGGCTGTTTCTAGGCCCAGGGTGAAGGGTGTTGGCAGGGCTGATTCTCTGCGCAGCAACTGCAGTGTTACAGCCATAACCAGGACTGTGAATGATGACATCAGCTTCCTGTTGCCTCGGATTGTAGGTGTTAGATGGGCTGACTCTCGGGCTATTTCTCGGTCCAGGACTCTGCAGGTTGCTGGAGCTTTGTCTGGGGCTGTGGCCAGGGCTGAGCCCCCCTCTGTGGTCCTGCTCTGTATGAAGTTCTCGATAAGAGCCAGAGTTCCCCTGCTGTCGCTGTTGCTGCAGGCGACTGTTCATCTCCCTGTGAGCCCTCAGCTCCTCCTGAAGCTCCTGAACTGTCAACGGAAGCTGCTACAAAGACAGAGAAATATTAAGCCATTCGCTCAATAAGTACACAAACATACCAAACACACAGACACATATTAAAAATTCCTAAACACAAGATGACACAAACGTAAAAAAAATAAACGTTGGGGTACATAAAACAGACCTTGTTTCTTCTGATATCCCCAGGCTGCAGCAGGGAGATGTGATAAAAGAACACACATATGCATGAAGTCAAAATATAAAGCAGAGAAACAATTATACATACCGTAAATATTAAACCATTACTTATATTACTTCAAGCTGATGGGTGATGGTTACATGGTTTGGCCACTAGGGGGCGACATTTCTCTTTAAAACACAGGGATGGAAAGCATCGTAAACTAAAATGACTTTGTTTGTTTGCAGGAGGTGAACATCAAAGGGGGAAAAGACGGGAATAGGAGTGAATTTACTCCAGATGAAAAGACATTTCAGATTTATGAAAACAAAAAGAATGAAAATGACCTCAAATTGAATTAAAATGAGTAAAAATGAATGAAAATGATAGGGTCCCAATTGTGCCACTCAATAATCAATTGATAAATCGGGGCACCGTGGTAGCATGGTGCGCGCCCCATGTACCAAGGCCTACATGCTGATCCTTACCGTAGTGGCCCGGGTTCGATTCCAGTCCCGGCCCTTAGCTGCATGTCATCCCCTCTCTTTTCAGCTGTTCAAGGTGAAATGCCCCCAAAAATACCTTTAATAATTAATTGATAAATAAACTGACAAATTAATAAATATTTAAAAATAGAATAACAACATTTGCAAAACAGTGGGAAAAATTATAAAACTGAAAAAAATCAAGAGTTTGGTCATTAATAAATAAAACACTCCCTGTTCTGCAGCGTGGCGTCTCTGGCAATCTCTGCACAGTGTCAGTTTGTAAAGATGGACTGAAGACGTTTAGGGATGCAATGACTGATTGATTTGTCAATACATTTATCACTTGAACAATTGATAACCAAGTGACACAAATGGGCCCAAAAAGAGTGTTGCTGGGGGAAAATAGAGTTAACTCAACATTGCTGCTTTTGCTGCATTTTGCAGTGCAAAGTGATACAAAATACAATATGCTGATTTACATCCACAGCTTGTAGGTTTTCCTGACTGCTAAATGAAAATTCATTCTGTGCCTGAAACCATGGACACAGAGCATTCTTGGTGGTTGACTGAGCAGGGTAGGAAAAGGCTGTAAGGAAATCAAACAGAAGGAAAAAGAAACACACACACACACACACACACACACACACACACACACACAGACACAATATCTTTGAGAATGTCAAAGATTCATGGACACGAACACTAAAGTTAAATGGCTAATCTTTTTTTATCTCTGTGAAGATAGTACAATTTTTTCCTTCAAATATTCTTAGTCCTCTGCTCGAGTCCAGAAGGTGGGGAGCAGCAAGGACGCAGAGTTGAGATGTAGGAGGCAGGCGAGGTTGAACATGGATAATCAATGCAACAAGCTAGCACTGAATATCAAGTCCGAGTGGGTGGACAATCCTCCACACAAACACACGCACACAGCCAAGACAGCAGATACAAATACATATGCATATACACACACACACACACGTACGTACACACACACACAAATACCAAACAAACAGATGGTTAGGGGACAACTCTGGTCATCGCAGCTGAGAGAAAAGGTGACATTCCTTATGCTAATTACAAAGTTCTCTTGTCAAGACTGAACTATTGCCAGAGTGTCTCAAAGGGCAACACACGAGGGAAATGGAGAAGAAAAAAAGTGATAATCTGAAAGGAGAGATGGGGGATAGAGGTGATAAGGGAGAGTGAGGTGACAGCAGATAAGAGTTAGAATAACATCCTCTCCATGAGGTATAGCTTTTTCAAGGTAAACAAGTACTTGAAAGAAACTGGACTTATTTTTATTTTTTTTATATATATATATATATATATGATAGGGATGTAAATATTCTGATAGAGAATTGAGGTTTCATTTGAGAGACAAAAGGGGTTGGAAACAATTTGATGAGAGATCAATATTGCTAATGAAGTCCTGATAATTACTATTCTACTAGTGGGTGTATGTCACATTGATTTTCAGGATGAACTTCACTTTAATGAATCTGGCCGGAAACATTATAGATGGTGTGAAATATGATGCTGTTAATGAGTTAACGTTTCAGACAAGTGAGTTAGGACAGTTGAGTTCAGCAGGATTAAAAAATACAGGCTGCATATGAGGGCAGGAGGACGCATCATGACTTGTGCATTTAATGGTCTCCATCAGTGACTTTCTTTGGGATTTGACCAATGGGGACTTTTTCTGTTCCCCAAGATTTTTGAATGGATTGTATGATGGCAGTTTTGATCCCATTAATAAAATGAACTAACTATTCTCCTAGTAGCCTACGACATATTCTCTACACCCATGCTTGTATATACATAAGGGCTCTCATAAGGTACATTAGGGTTATGTGAATGTGAGGCATGTCAGTAGATAAACGAAGATAAATGAAAAAGGCAGGTCGAGTGATGGTAAAAAAAATAAAATAATAATTTTAAAGTACAAGTGAGTGTGGGAGAGACCGTTGAGAAAAAAGTAATACAATTGTTGAAAGGGTGGCCTGAAGGAGCAGAACAGAGACAAACACATCCATCTCTTACAGACAAGGTCAAGTGCCTGCAGATACACCGAGACTGGTAACATTGACTGTCCTGCTTCATTTTAATGCCACAGGCATGATAAGCTCAACATCAGTAGTTCAGCGGCAAACATATTTAATGTCTATAAACCTTACTGAAGTCCCTCTGGCATTTTGTGGGTGGTGAAAGTAGTGTGTGGGGCTTTTTGTGTACCTGGGTGTGAGTTTTGTATGACTGTGCATATGGCTTTCTCTTAAAAGGATAAGTGGTAAATGCAGATATATAGTCTGCTTGTTAATGAAGCATTTTTAGAAACATTCAAACAAAACTCTATAAAGCTAGCTATAGCTTTCCTGAAGTTGTTCCGTATTGATTTTCCAACTTTCTGTTTTTTATTAAGTTGAAATCACAGGAAAAGTGTGCGTGGGTGGGTGTGTGTGTGTCTGTGTGTGTCACAGTGTCCTTATACTGTATGACAATGTGAGACAAAAAAGCTATAAATACAAATGCAGAGGTGGCTCCTTGGTTACAAGAGGGAGGAGTCAGGTGGAAGAGCGCAGATATGACTAAAGTTTTTGCATGCTGGTGTGAGAGAGAGATGAAGAGCAGATTCAACAGAAACTGCACATGCTGTACAGCGCGAAAGAGGTTCAAATATATCTAATGTCTCAAGAGAAACACTTGAAGTGGGAAGACACACGATGAAGTAAAATGACGCACAGCACAAATGAAGAAACAGATAGAAAAACTGAAGGAAGACAAAGAAAGAAAGGACAGATCAACAGTAGCTTTGCAGTGAGACAAACAGATGGATAATGCCTCAGACTGAGTGGGAAGGACTCCAGGGAGAGGTGGCACAGGACAGACCGGTCACTATCCCTTCAGGAGTAGCTGTGAGATTTTTTTTGAAGAATCTGACTAACACTGCTGAATTGTTGCCACTAGGGCACGTTCCCATGGAAACAGAAACAGCACTGAGCCTGGCAAGCATCTTTACAAATGAACTGCACAGAATCCTTTCTATGCAACCTTGAAGACAGGAACAAAAGGTATGATGCTCGAGGTATGATGTGCAGAGCAGAGGGGCGGGTCAGCACAAAAAGTCTGAATGTGATGGGTGAGAAGACAAATCAAAGAGTTTGGTTCCAAAATGAGATTTCCACCATTTTGAAAAATGTGATATTCCGTAATAAAGACTTGCTGGTGTTAAAGTAACTTACTGTTGAATGCTGACGTTGTTGAGCATTCAAGGCAGTAGCAAGTCGTGCAAATGCTAGTGTTCTGCTCACAGCCATTTAGGAATTTTCTTTAAAGTGGAAATATTATTTTATATACAACCTTTTATTTTTCTCACCTGCAAATCCTCTTGGTTAGTCTTGTACTGGTCCTTCAAAAGCGAGGTCCTCACTCCTTCCTCCCGCCTTACCCCCTTGTCTCGTTTCACATCTGGGCTCCAGAAGTTGACATTGTTCATGCCGGGGCCTGTCCTTCCTTCCCTCCCTACATCCAGCTCTCTCCTCAGATTGTCATTCTCCCTCTGCAGCTCCCTCAGCTGAGACTGGAGATCAAACGAGGAAACCTCTCCTCGTCCGGTTGAATCCAATGCCTGTGTGTTTCTCCCAGACTGGCGCCGCAGGCTGGAAGTCCTTGCAGGGTGCAAGGTTTGGTCTCCGTAGGGCTCTGACGGGTGATGTAGCCCAGAGGAGGTGATGTTTGGGGTGCTGCCCATGGCTGTTGTTCGGTTAGTGTAGGAGGAGCGGCTGGTGCTTCTTCCTAACGTCATGGTGCCTTTGGGGTACCCACCAGAGGGTTCCAAGGAATCTCTCTCACAGGGGTACAGAGTGCCGGAAGTGGCATAGGCAGCACTCAAAGACTGGATGTTCTCCATAGACAGGGTTTTACCCCCCGGAGCGGTCGCGGAACCACGAGTTGCTCCTTTGTCTGCTGCAGTGACAGGTTTGATCTTTGAACCTGGCCTCGACACCGTGCCTTGACCTCCAGCCAATTTAGACGCTGGTGCAGGCCCACCCCCTGACACAGAGCCAGGTTCTAGCCCAGAGCGGGAGCCTGGTGCTGAGCTTACAGCCTGTTTGCCTTTCCCCTGTTTGGGGGATCTGGAGAAGCGTGAATGAGATGTGCCGCCATCGGTGTGCCCACTACTCTTTGGGCCAGCCAACAGCTTGCTCTGCGCGGGCTTGGCTCTAATGTTTAAAGGCATTTTTTATATGGCAAAAGTGGACTTCTGAGAAGAGACTGTTATGGTTGAGAATAGTAGCATGTTCCTCTATGGAACCAGACCGAATAACAAGGTTTAGAATAAAGGCCACCTCTCGGCCTCTCAGTTTTCACCTGTCCATCCTTGATTGTTTAGGGCTTGAGGCTGAGGCTCATTTAGTCCTATTAGAAGAAATTGGCAGAGACTGTTGGTTAGAGGGCTCCCAGACTCACAGGCCAGAGGTCTTGTGGTTTCAGCTACAGTGCAGGACATCATGGACACTAGACAGGTAAAAGAAGGACAAATATGTATATATATACATATATATATATATATATATATATGTAAATATATGTATCACTACATGGTTCATAAGGCTGGTTGTCTATCTTTCTATTACTACAGCACTCTGTAATCCTCTCTGATGCGAGTGATTGGAGGACAGTAACACAATATCTGTTATTAACAAGACTATAGGTTAATGGAGTAGCATAATACTGGTTTCTCACTTATTATGTACAGAACGCCTTACACAGCCACAGATGGTGAAAGTAAAAAAACAGGGAGAGGGACTAGCTTGACCATTTCAGCACCATGGACAGCACTCAATCTATCTTCATAAAGCACATGGATTCTAATGCCCGCTCGGGTCTGAAGGAAACAGGGACAATGTAGTGTCCAATGCAGGCTGCAATGGAGTTGGAAGACCATCTTTTTATCTGTCATCCCTCTCAGGACTTTATCAGGGCTGAAGACATATTGGTACCTTAGGGTTTGACTACAACAGGGCAAAAGGAGGTACTTGGAATTTAGGCTGAATCATACTAAATCAAAGTACAGCATGTTAAGACTGTGGCCGTATTAGGATATAATCAGCATACACAGTATTATACTATGTGTGTATATCAAACACAATGTTGGGTTAAGTGTAGTTTGAGGCAAAAAGCAGTACATTGAAGTCGGTAAAAAATATCCCTAGGAAATCAAAGTAAGCACAACCCAGTCCATGATGGGCCAGATATTGGGGACTGTCTGCAAAGCAGAGGCAAATCCAAATCATAATCCCTCCTCTAATCCAAGAGGATTGGGTGCTTTGAGTCACTGCACAGGATGCAACTGAGAGATTGGTTAAGTCTGCTTGTCAGTCATAACATAGCTGTCAATCCTTTATCCATCATTGTTTGAGACAATGAATATAGGCTTATGTGCCAGTATTGAAACCATCTAGCCTGTGTATGATTATTGTACACCTATTGTGCATGACTATAAATAAATAACAACAACGATCATGATTAATATAAAATCACAAAGATAAACCTTTAAACCGTTTAAAACAACTAAACATGTTAGCTTGCTACTGTTGAAGCTTTGTCTACAGATATCATTTGCATTAAGATGGAGGTCAGTGTCACTGGTCAGTTTCGAAGGGCACGCGGCAAGTTTACGCAGCTGCATCCATCCTTGTCGGACCATACTGGAGTGACAAAGACAAAAAGGACAGGTGAAAAATAAAGAAATAAAAATGCCAAAAAAGTAGGAAACGTCTCACTTCGCCTCGAGCCTCTGCACTTACTTGTGAGTTGGCAGCCAGCTGTTGCCGCGAAGAGAAAACTCGAGTCACCACCCAAACTGCAAAAGCATAACTCGGTAACGTGCATGGTAACATTTGTCCGCCTCATACAGCTCACCGAGCGGCAAACCTAACACACAAACTGTGAAGTAGGCTGCACTACATTCCACGGGTGGCACGAGTGGAGAGGTCGTGCTGCATGCAGTTGTGCACAGACGCCCGAATAACTCCACGACCACGGCATGAAGGATTAGTTTCTTGCTCATATGCACACGGCTACATGACTTCGAGCTAGTACCTTACATAATAATTAATCTGTCACACAGATTTAAAGCACAGTTTCGTTTGTTTAAATAATGTTGTAAAACGATGCCACAAAGTCCATGTGTGCACGCAACGTGTGCTCTAGCTTACCGGACAGGCACCTCTCCATCACCGTGAAGTCCCAACCGTATCCTGTCCGACCTCGGCGCAGGCTCCATGATCTCATCGGCTCAGCTCTCTCATGACCTGTCCTGCCATCGGGTCCGCGTGGGCGCGCGCTCTCCCAAGCTGGCGCGTGCGCGACATACGCGGAATGGTGGGGCCGCACGAACAGCAATGATGGGAGGGTTTTTTTTTTTTTTTTTAATTAATTATTTATATACCTACACGAGCGTCGGTTGGACATGGCACCGCAATGGCAATGTTTTACCTGCACGAACTGAGGAAGGAAAAAAAAAAAAAAAAAAAAGAAAAAAAAAAGCCAAGTTAAAGTAATTAAAATGCAAAATGGAATTGCATCCCAATGTTCATACAGACGAGGCAACAAACTCACCTGACAGCCATCAGTAATTCAATGGTATAAAAGTGTGTTTGTTTAATAGATGTAGAGACAAGAGAGCTACACTAAAAATGACACCCCATGAATTAGTTTGGAATAAAAACTGTGGACCTTGTGCACGGCCTTTCGTTGCTCTTTGAGGAGGTTTCTATGGGGACAGCAGGTGTTCATTTTGTCAAGTATTTTTGGTCAGAGGTTTCACTTTAAAAGAATAGATGCCTTTGTCTTATGGAATTTCCAGGGCACTAGACAAAAAATGTAATTGGGATCTTAGCTCAAAGGTTAAAATAGACATACAGTGCAACAAGTAACACACAGTCTTTTGCTGTAATCTATTTGTTGATTTCCATATTTTGCATGCACTTACCTATGAATCTCCTCGCCTGATCTGCATAATTACTGAAGTAAAAATCCCTTGCTTTTCTGAGAAATGTTATAGTACATTGACCTGACCTAAGTTTTCCTTTTAAATTTCTTTAAAAATGACAGGTGTGTCTCCCTTGGAATGCGTGCAGCGGATTCAGTTGTAAATCATCTGTGACATGTAAGAAATAATCAGTAGTTTCATTTCCTCCCAACATCTTACCAAAGACATGTGAAAGTTTTGAGATTGGGTGTGTTGGTGATAGATACTGTATACAAGTACATTACATTACTCCTTTGTAATACTTGTGAAATCAAGCTATTCAAGTGAATCAAGTGAAATCATGTCAAGTTTATTTGTATAATTCAATATCAATGTCTCGAAGTCTATGTACAATGAACAGTGTCTTGATTAACTTAATAGCAACATGTCCCTTCCTGGCCAAGGCACTCTTAAGACAAGTAAAGAAACAACGGACATTTTTCTTAGATAAAACAATAGAACAAAATCTTGAAAAATTAAATATTTACAGTACATGGAAGAGTGGTTATAGTTGAATAAAAGAAATGAGAGATATATATTAAAAAGGGAAGGGGGGTGAAGTTTGTCAAAATTAGGTAATGGAAAGATTATTGACAGAGGACTACTTTTTTTTATTTTTTTTTATGAAAATGCTCTCAATTAGCAGATAAAAGTAAGTCATATAAAACTTTCACTCATGTTGTCGTCATATAATTTGAGGTTATCTGACGACAACGCCATTCTCATTTGGTTCCAGAAAAGGGGTTGGGCCCTTGGGTTTCTCGGCCAGGACAACACAGACTTTTTGCACAAGCGTTTTCTCAGCTGAAGGTACTTCAGTTTGGGAAACTTCTCATCCAACAGCACCAGCATAGCTACATCCACCTTAATTAGATAAAGTCAGAGATTATTTATTGTTGTGAAAACATTGCAACAACTCAAAGGGGATAAGATTCACACCCACAAAGTGGATATGAAAATAAGAAGTGAATTATACTAACCTTCTCGTCCAGAAGGCGCTGCTGAACCATGAAGAAAGCCTGGCGGATCACACCGTTCACCGTCTCACCACCAGTGGCACCGCTTGATAGCACAAACACCGTCTTCACACTGCTGTTGACAGCATTATGTAGATTTTCAATGCACGAAAGCCCAGGAATCCAGTCCCTCTCCTCCAAACAGAGACAAAAACTCCTGTGACCGGAGTTCTCCAGATTGACAGTTAACTCATTGTAGACCCAATCCCTCACCGCCTGGTTGCTGGTGTCGAACACCACAAAAGCATCATACTGATAATGCGAATCACTTCCAGCGAGCTGGGAGTAGCCCTTATGTCCTGCCCAGAGTACTTGTAAGCAATACCACAGATCCCAGCCATAGAGATGCTTCAGTAGGGGCAGAACTGTGAAGGTCACAGCCAAGAAGGAACAGACGAGGAAGGCTAAGCTACCATATATGTCCTGGCAGGAATGCTGGTCCATAGACAGAACACTCTCGCCCTGTTGGGACTCTGGGTAATCACAGTGTATATGTGTGGTGAGATAAGGAATCTGTACTGGAGTAGTAAGCAAGAACTCCACAAACCAAGATGTACCGCAGTCGCATTTAAAGGGGTTGGCATGCAGGGTGAGTTTCTGGAGGGCGCTGCCATTTTTGAAGGGGGCCGGGAGAAACTGATGGTTCAACGCTTTGATCCGATTGTGGCTGAGATACAGGTAGTGCAAGGATATCGCCTCACTGAAGAAATTCTCAGGAATAATACTAAAATAATTGTGACTGAGGTCCAAGAGAGAAAAATTTGCTCCAAATTCTATGACTTCGATGGGCAAAAAATAGAGGTAGTTTTGACTGAGGTTCAGGTGACATAAATTGCTGAGCGTGGAGATGTTTTCCCATGGGAAATATCTCAGCTGGTTGTCACCGATTAGGAGGGTCGTTAAGCTTTGTGGGAGGTTACGCAGCACTTCTGATGAGATTGACTTCAAATCATTGTTAGAGATGTCAAGGTAGGTTAGGGTTGTCAGGTTTTGGAAGAAATTAGTATACTTGTTGTTATTGTACTCCCACATAATGTCCAGGTGATTTCCATCGAAGTACAGGTACTTCAAAGAGCTGCTGTTCAGCCTTTGATCTATTCTCATCCCAATGCCATTGTTTGCCAGACTCAGAACCTCCAAGTTTGTCAGATTCTGAAGGAACTGCAAACGGTGGCCCATGCCCCTCATTTTGAAGTGAAATTCATTGTTACTAACGTCCAATACCTTCAGAGTGGTGTTAAGCTCACTGAACGCGTCTTTATAGTAAAAATCAAGTCTATTGTATGACAAATTAAGAAAAACTAATTTTTTCAAGCTTTCAAACAGCCCGCCCCTTAAGGCCTGGCTCATGTAATTGAAGGAAAGGTCTAAACAAACAGCATTTTCCAGGCCTACAAACATCGTTTTGTAAATGGAAAGAATGTCATTTTGAGACAGGTCAAACGTCAGTTGACGATGGCAGTATCTGTTTTTAAAGCCTAATATGGATTTAATTTGTGACAAATTCTCCTCCAACAGTTCGACACCGTTTGACTGGCTGGATTCCCAGACATCACTTTCTTTTCGATCGATCGGCGCAAGGTGTGGGTCAGGAAAATGATGCGTATACAAGTTCTGGTTCTGTGCCACATTCTCGGATGCCGGACACGAGCAGTACGGAAGGAAATTAAGCATGTTTTGGGAGAGGTCAACATTGATGAGAAGCGGTAACTGTTTCAGAGAGGTCAGGTTACAAGTGTTGATGAAGTTCATTCTCAGTTCTAATTTCGTTAGATTTTGAAGATTGGACACAACATCAAGGCTCTGATTTGAAAACGTGTGGAAAAAGTTACCACTCAGAAGAAGATATTGTAGATCAGACATTTTGGAAATATTTGGGGAGAGGATCATTTCCGGAAATGTAATCAGCGGTTCATAGTTATAGATTAGGCTAATCCAAGTGAGGCCCTTCAGTTCTGCAAAAAAGGTGCCATTACGTATAGCATATGCCAGGAGGTTGTCGGAGAGGTCCAATCTCTTTAAATTCTTCAAAGGTCGGAAGAGCCCTTCTGGAAATGTTTTCAGAGAATTTCCTCTCAAACTGAGGAAAGTGATGGAGCTGTTCTCAGCATAGAGTGAGTTTGGATGTAGGTGTAGAGGGAGATTGTGTGGGCAAGGAAAGCAGGGCCTGGCTGCATGGTCACAACGCTGGCAATTCCACTCCAAGTTCAAATGCTCGAGGAGAGTCAGGTTGGCAAATGCTCCTTCTAAGACCTCTGTGATTGTATTCTCTCTTAGATCCAGACTCTTTAGTGAGGGTGGCAGCTCTAAAGGGATAGCTGTGAAATTATTATACCCTAAGGTAAGGTTTTGCAGCTCAAAGAGCTCTCTGAAAACGATCTCATCGATGTAATAGGGCTGGTTGCAAGGGTTTGCATAATAGCAGTTGTTGCTGAGGTAGAGCTCTTGGAGATGTGGAGTGTGTAAAGGCTCTGCAATGTTGAAGATGCAATTATTCTGTAGGTCGAGAATAGTCAGGTTTTCAGGTAACCGGGGAATAGAGGTGAGGCTGTTTCCGGACAGATTCAAAATTTTTAGCTTTGATAGGTTCTTGAGGGCATCATTGTGGATCTTCATTTTGCAGTGGCCCTCCGAAGATCTCAGGTGACCCGGTTCACAATTCCCCATTATTTTCAGAGTCTCAAGGTTTGGGACACCTGAAAAAGCATCCTGCCCCACGTTCTGTATCTTAGTCCGACTTAAATTGAGTGACACTACTGTGGTAGACTTGATGGAGGGGACCCTCTTGAGTGGTCTGTCGTAGCAGTCGACTGTGGTGTTATCCACGTCAGTGTCACATGGTAAGAAGATGGGATTTATGGTGCTCACGAATGGAAGAAGCTTACAAAGGATGAGGATATTTTTCAACATAGCCTGTAAAAACAAAAACTTAACTTCAGTTGTTTGTTGAGGTTTTAGAAGATATAGTCTGAGCAGAAACTATACACAAGGTCAAGCGTATTCACAATTTTCTTTTAATCATTTTCCCATTATACACCCTACTAAAGCAGCTACAAACAATTGTGAAAATAATCCCTTTGGCTCTTTCAAGCCTTTCCAATGAGCAATTTTTGTCCGCACAACGTAACAATAGAATAGGTACATCATTCTCTTACAGAGAAGTCTAGTACATTTTTGAAGGCAGAATAAAATGTTTTCTTACTTACCATGGCGGGTATAGCATGTAGCTTAACGTTCACGTCGGGAGCTAGTTGAAGCAATCTTTAATCCAGGTGGGGAGAGGGAAGATAGAAAAGTGTCTAAAAGTTGCTGCAGTGATAAGAAACTGGATCCATGTAGGTAGAAGTGAAAGCATGTGGTCATATATACACACGCAATGCAAATTATGTGACGCAAGTAAAATTCATGAAAGCAATCACATACAGATATCACCTCAAGTGATTTAAAAAAGGATTTCATAAACAGTACTGACCGGATGACAACCACTTTAGAGTATTTGAAGAGTCAAAATGACTCGATGCTTTCTTTTTTTTGACTGCAGAGAAAGACCAAAAACAAAAAAGGACATACAGAGATACGTGTGTTTTTTTTTTTTTTTTTTTTTTTTTCTCCATTGGGGGACAAAGTTAGGTGACTTCCTTAATTTACTTTGGTTCTACAGAAAAAGGTATGAGGAAGTAAAACCCTACTTCGTCACATGCTTCAAAAATCATTTTCAAATCTGAACAAATGCTTGTGTATCCAAAGATTCACCCCACACCTGGTAGTATTTTCACAATCACTTTATTAAGTGCACTGTATCAGGAAACAGTAACAGTGAGCAGAGAAAAGAATGATTACGAAATGATGTTCCTTTGTTAATATAACCTCATCACACAACTAACACATTGAAAATCCCTGTATTTTCTGTGTGTATGTAGAGAGTGCAAATGGAAAAAAGAAAAACTGTGATGATAAAATGTGTTTCTGATTAATCAAAACTGCTTTCATTTAAGTGCTGTGTTAACATAGTGTTTCCTCAGCCACTCATTGGAAGTAATAGTGGCAATCACCATAGCCATAGATAGAGTACAAGTAAAAGGACAGGTATACAAAGTGTGTTTTTGTTGGAGAGCACTTTCAATGCTTTGGCTTTGAATTGGACCTCACTGTCCTGGAAAAAAGGAGCAGAACATCCCCTACGCACTATAGTGTGCTGCTCTCTTTTCCTGGCAGCACCAACGTCATTGGCACGCCACCATGTCTGACAGTTACCATCACTGACACAAGTGTTGAATTATCCACAGAGCAATGTTCATAAAGCCGTCGGACTCCGCGTCAACCTTGGAGAGTGAGTGATTGTTCCCTGGGTACCACAGTAACCTAAAACCACACACACCAGAGCATTAGTGAATGAACAATAAAAGCCCTGTTGCGCAGTGCATTTCTGACAACATATAAAACATGTTACTGAGACAAGCTGCTTACCGGACAGGGACCTGCTTCGCTTTCAGAGCTCTGTAATATTCAATGCCTTGCTTGTTGGGTACACGCTTGTCATCTTCCCCTAAGGTAAGCAGTACTGGTGTCTGTACCTAGATGAGAGACCATCTTGGGTTACTTCACTGTGCAACAACACTAATGAAATCACATGCTCACAGTCGAGGGAAGCACACAGAAATACTCATACCTGTGTGACGTGTTTAATGGGGGATTTGTTCAGCATATGTTCCCAAACAGCAGGGTCAGGTAGACAGTCCGTACTGTACTCAAAGCCAGCCTCAACCATGCACCTGCAAAAAGGATCAGTCAAACATCAACAGGAAGGAAGAAAAAAATAAATAAAAATAAAATCACTCAATGGCTTTGAGGCCTTTTGTTTCTGCAGTGTTTGTGTGCATTATTGAACACTTCCTTCCCTGACAGTGAGGCAGAATCATGCCCTTTATCCCACTCACAGATGTCAAGAGTGGAATGTCAGGGGTATAAATGATACAAAACAACAGAAAGGTGAGCGGTTGTGCACGACTGACAGTCACAAAACGAATAAACAAGTGCAGGCAGGTAGTGGGGCAATGTGCATGCCAAGATGTACCAGTCTGGGATGTCTGTGCAGCCAATCATAGAGGCCAAATTGGTGACGGGGTTGCGAGCCACACAGGCCTTGTAGAACCCTGGGTACTGGCCAATCAGATGACAGGCCAGGAAACCACCATGGGAGCCCCCAGAAACTGCCACCTTCTGCATGTCGAATTCATCACCTTTCAGAACACTTTCAACAGCAAACTGGTAGAAAGAAAAACATGGAAAAACTGTAAGAGAGAATTTATGGTGGAGAAGAAAGGAAGACGAGTTGGAGGAGCAAAAAGAACATTTAAAAACTACTGCCGTTATGAGCCATGATTTAAACAGAAACTAACCTCAGCTAAATATAGAAACACATTAAAAAACAACTGCATAAACAAAGCAATTACCATAAATAAACACTGGAAGTCATTTCTACCAGTAGGAGCAAAAGATACCTTTATAGAAGATTAATTTCATGAGATTAAAAACTTGACTATCATCGTCTTATTATCAACAGCTTTTGTTGCTCTGCCAATGTGATTTGCTTTAATCTTACGTGAACATCCTTGACGTCCTGGGTGCCAACATTGCCAGGTAGTGAGAGGATATTGTCCTGGCCGTACCCAAGAGAGCCACGATAGTTGACTAATAAAAAAAAAAGTAAAATAAAAAACACACACATTGCCATCTATGCATCAGTGCTAGAGATTATGATGTATTCGTACGCAGAATTAACACAAATGCTTTACCCTAGAAAAGAGCAAAGTGAGCTTGAGACTAGAAGGTGAAAAGCACCAAGACTCTGGATATACTGAGCAGCTACAACTTTTCCAATTAAACAAAACAATGTTGTCGCTTTTAATTCATGCTACACAGTTGAATAGCATAGATTAAATTGCACTTGCTACAAGCAAGTGTGACCTCACCATTCATGACAACTAGGCTAAAACGTTCACGCAGACGCACTCCAATTCATCAACAGCCCATTAAGTAGAATAGTTTTGCACTCAAGAGTAATTTCTCTGTGGTAAATGCACCAGACAACATCGAGTTATGATTGGTATTGCCGGTGAAGTACATAAGAGCTCTTGAAATTTCCACAAGATACGGAGAAAAGAAAAGTGTCTTGAAGTGGCTCTGGAAATGTAGAATAAATACTTTTTCTTGTCTGAAAGCCTAGCAAAGTTACCAAAACTATGCATATCTTATCGGTCTTCTGCGACAAGCATATGAACCTTGCTTTTACACAGAGTACATATCCTGTTAGTGGATGACCAAACTGAGCAGGTGGACATCACATAACATATGAACATACCCAGTAATATAGCAAAGCCCATCCTGCACAGCACAGAAGAGGACAGAAGCCAGTCAGCGACAATCACCGAGTGAGGACCCCCTAAGTGAAAGAAACAGGTTATGTTCAATACGGATTGACAATTTGTATCAAAAGCTACCCGTTGTCTATATGTGCACAGGCACGGAAAATATTGCACGTAGAACAAAAATACTTGAAACATCATCTCAGGACTTTCAGTAAAGACCAATCTTGATTTTGAGAGTATGATTAAAACAGTTTGCCACTAAGGTCACCATCGTCACAGCAACCACTGTTGGCATTGCTAATCTTATCTGTAGCAGTAGCTCCTAACTGAACAGAAAGAAATCCCCCGTCAAAAAAAAAAAAAAAAAAAACACACTATCAACTATTAATAGCACTTGGAATGTAGGCATTTGTTTTGGAGATACTACATTTAAAGTTGATACTGTAAAAAAAAGGAACAATTATGTAACACTACCTAAGTGTTCATTTTGTTTGCACTAGAAAAAATAATAATGACTACAGAACTATAATGAGAATAACGTACCGTGAGGAGTGACAATAAGAGGCAGCTTCACTCCATCTTCAACCTCCTTTGGTTTGATCAGCAAAGCTTCAAAATCAAGGCCAGCTGGAATATACAACAATTAGTCTTTTTAGGATTACATAGGCTGTTCTTCACGTCTCCCATTACAGCAAATCTTTTCACCCCCCCCATAAACTTGGCGACACAATTATTCTTTGTGACTGCTAACTCCTTTAATCCATCTCCTCAAAGCAGAACTGCCTGCTATTTTTATCGTAATAATTACTATCGTATGTATTATCATTTTGTATCTGTTGATAAATCTGTTAAACTCAGTGGATATTAAATTTAGACTATGTTTATTCTTTAAAAAGCCAGGTGGCTGCTAACTATGCTTATATAGCCCCAAATGTTATATACAGTGCATCCGGAAAGTATTCACAGCGCTTCACTTTTTCCACATTTTGTTACGTTTCAGCCTTATTCCAAATTGTATTAAATTAATCTCTCTCCTCAAAATTTTACACACAATACCCAAATATGACAATGTGAAAAAAGATTTATTTAGATTTTTGTAAATTTATTAAAAATAAAAAACTAAGAAATCACATTTACGTAAGTATTCACAGCCTTTGCTTAATACTTTGTAGATCCACCTTTGGCAGCAATTACAGCCTCAAGTCTTTTTGAATATGATGCCACAAGCTTGGCACACCTATCTTTAGGCAGTTTTGCCCATTCTTCTTTGCAGTACTTCTCAAGCTCCATCAGGTTGGATGGGAGACGTCTGTGCACAGCCATTTTCAGATCTCTCCAGAGATGTTCAATCGGATTCAAGTCTGGGCTCTGGCTGGGCCACTCCAGGACATTCACAGAGTGGTCCTGAAGCCACTCCTTTGAGATCTTGGCAGTGTGCTTCGGGTCGTTGTCCTGCTGAAAAATTAACCTTCACCCCAGTCTGAGGTCAAGAGCGCTCTGGAGCAGGTTTTCATCCAGGATGTCTCTGTACATTGCTGCATTCATCTTTCCCTCTATCCTGACTAGTCTGCCAGTTCCTGCTGCTGAAAAACATCCCCATAGCATGATGCTGCCACCACCATGCTTGACTGTAGGGATGGTATTGGCCTGGTGATGAGCGGTGCCTGGTTTCCTCCAAACATGACGCCTGGCATTCACACCAAAGAGTTCAATCTTTGTCTCATCAGACCAGCAAATTTTGTTTCTCATGGTCTGAGAGTCCTTCAGGTGCCTTTTGGCAAACTCCAGACGGGCTGCCATGTGCCTTTTACTAAGGAGTGGCTTTCGTCTGGCCACTCTACCATACAGGCCTGATTGGTGGATTGCTGCAGAGATGGTTGTCCTTCTAGAAGGTTCTCCTCTCTCCACAGAGGAACACTGGAGCTCTGACAGAGTGACCATCGGGTTCTTGGTCACCTCCCTGACCAAGGCCCTTCTCCCCCGATCGCTCAGTTTAGACGGCCGGCCAGCTCTAGGAAGAGTCCTGGTGGTTCCAAACTTCTTCCATTTACGAATGATGGAGACCACTGTGCTCATTGGGACCTTCAAAGCAGCAGACATTTTTCTGTATCCTTCCCCAGATTTGTGCCTCAAGACAATCCTGTCTCGGAGGTCTACAGACAATTCCTATTCCTTTGACTTCATGCTTGGTGTTTGCGCTCTGACATGCAGTCAACTGTGGGACCTTATATAGACAGGTGTGTGCCTTTCCAAATCATGTCCAATCAACTGAATTTACCACAGGTGGACTCCATTTAAGCTGTAGAAACATCTCAAGGATGATCAGTGGAAACAGGATGCACCTGAGCTCAATTTTGAGCTTCATGGCAAAGGCTGTGAATACTTACGTAAATCTGATTTCTTAGTTTTTTATTTTTAATAAATTTGCAAAACTCTCAAGAAAACTTTTTTCACATTGTCATAACGGGGTATTGTGTGTAGAATTTTGAGGTAAGAGATTAATTTAATACAATTTGGAATAAGGCTGTAACGTAACAAAATGTGGAAAAAGTGAAGCGCTGTGAATACTTTCCGGATGCACTGTATACACCTCTTTAGCCGTTTATTAGGTTAACCTGTCCAAGCTAATTTAATCCAATTTGATAACTTTGCACTAAATCTCATCTTGGAGAGTTTATGAACCTTCACTTTTTTTTGACTCTTGTCAGATAGGTGTGGATTCGACTCTCTGGACTGCAGTGTACGGTGAGGTGTTTCTTATATCTGTACCCTTCATGAATGTGAAACAAAATGTAGAATGAACAAGACTAATTCATTCAGACCATTTGATGGAAACAGAAACACAAAAGAATGTGCGTTTCAGCTCCTTCAGCTAGGACTCCCGTCTAGATACTACTAAAATGAAAAAGTGTCATTCTCACGGTATTGACTGTTGTCTTGCTCTGGTGGTGGGGTGAAAGTCAAGATCTGCCAATCAATTTCTGGCAACGTCTGAGAGTCTTCCAAAGTAACCCAGACCACTTCCTCCTGAGAATCCCTGGGTGGAAGGAAACCCACCCTCTGGACATAGAAATGACAATAGGTGACACAGATGTTGTTTTTTTATTGTTTTTTTTTTTTTTTTTTTTATAAAAAAGCCCCCCCAACACCATCCCAATAAATATTCATGGAATAGCACATTTAGTATACATCAAAATGTGAACCCTCAAATAAAGACCACAGATCCTACCAGGCTTGGAGGGCAGTTTGGGGAGGAGCAGCTGACCACCATCAGATCTCTCTCTATGTTCAGCAGACACCAGCTCCCAACATCAGAGTCTACAGACAAACAAAGAACAGCATTAGACATAAGTTGAAATACACACATTCAAACATTCCAAGAACACTGATATGTTAAGCAAATAACCCATTATTAGAGATTGTCAACACCAAACATCAGTGATCACTGTCTAGAACCATAACAAAATGTGTCTAGTCACACACTTGAAGTCAGAGAGGTGATGCTCCCTGTGCTCGTATCCACCATCAACAGATCCTACAAGAGAAACAACACATTTTTCCAGGTAAAGAATAGTCACAATTTTCTTAATCTAAATACTTTGTGTGAAAAATATCAAATTCATCAGAAAAAGTATCAAGCCTTATAGGCTCATTTTTTGGGGGACATTTCCCAGGAGTTGATTGTACCTTGCGGCTGCGCTGAGGGCAAGCGACAATAATACGCTGACTATCAGCTGACCAGCACTGAGGGGACAACTGAGAGCAGTAGATACCAGTGAAGCCATCTGTAAAGTCACACCCAACACACACAGACACATTTAAGTGAGATATATAATGAAGAAAAAGATGCAATCGTGTGATTATTACGTTTTCCTTACCCTCTCCAGCTCTCTTCACCACATCCACCACCACTGAGGTCTTCTTAGTATACCAGTCATACTAAAAGCAAAATATGCAAACAGAAAAAAAGCATATGAAGAGCACGCGTGTATGTTAACTCAGAAATGTATTTCTGATTCAACAATTGTATACGTCTGCACAGCAAACATTAATTTCCACTTATTCTTTACAGGTGCACTTTGTAAAGAAGGGGAAGTGAATGCGTCTTATGAGGAAACGAGGCTCCATCCTGTCTTACCATGCAGAGCCTGCTGCACTGCATGTGTGGTCCAAAGACGGAACATTCCAGGTAGACAATCCGACACCGGTCTGGGCTCAGCCTGGGCGAGCACACTGCACTGGTGCCTGATGTTAGCTGCTCTGATGGTCACAAATCAATACAATACACATGAACCTCTGCAGTAACAGAGCTTAGCTATACCCGTTTAGAATATAGGATAATTAACAAATGACAAGCATTCACTTACCACATTTTCCACCAGTAAGATCCACATAGAACAACGATGACCTGAGAGAGAAAAGACACGTGAATGAGTTGCAGTATTAGCCGATGAGCATTACTGGGGACATTCCAGCTTTACTTATTTTCATTGATCAGTGTGAACAGTAGTCACCTCCTGTTGGGGCAGTACTTGAGGCCAAGTCTGAAAGGCTCATGCCACCAGCCTACAAACACCACGCCTGTGTCACCTGGAGCCCAAAACGCCTGCAGAGACACAGGCAAAGTAACCAAAAAGACACACATACATACATACATATATATATATATAAATAGAGAGAGACAGAGAGAGAGACAGAGACAGAGAGAGAGCAACAGTATAAGCACACTCGAAGTGCATAAAAAAAACAAACATGCATTATTGCACAAACTGCTGCACCAACCTGTCCAGGTGAGATATTTTCTGGCAGCCCCTCCAACACAGACACGTTGTCACCCTCGATGTCCAAAACACAAAGCACTGGGCAGCTCTTACTAACCAGTGCCTCTCCCCAGTCCTCGTGGAAGACAAACTGCTCCCCCTGCAGGAATAAAAAAGCAAAAATACTATAACTTAAGCTAGGGTGGAATGTAACATTAGAATATTGAATTAAACTTTTGAAAAGTGGGAATATTTTGGAGTTTAAAAAGTATTAATTGCATTCACTTTTACAGTCTCCTTTTTCTCCCCTCTCATGGTCTCGTCCTCGTCCCCAATAGAAGACAACTCTGGTGACTCGCTCTACAAACATAATGAAACATAGAAAAACAAGTTATTACCTACTAGTCTGGTCTATTCATTACACTAATCCAAATCTACCTATGGCAAACGGTCACGCACCACTAAAATCACATATAGAGGCAGACAACTTGCTTCACTACTCTTACAATCACCTCCCAATCAGGTTTGTCAAGGTATTTTGCTTTTGAAAAGACATGAGGTGTGTTCGAAATGAAACCAGTTGCAAAATGCCCCATTCTGCAATGCTTTTATGACTAAGCGATATGGTGTGCAACAACCGTTGAGATATATTTGATCCAGTTTGCTGTGTATCTAATTAAACCATTAGTCCACCACCAGTTGTTTTTTTTTTTTGCATCATCCAGCATGCGTTTAAAGCTTTCTTATTCATTTTTTAACGATTCCAAATCAGAGAACCACAGAATAGTAGCAACTTGTACAAACTCTGTACAACAAGGCAATAAATTCACCATGTAGCTACTTAATGGTTTCTTTGTGGAGTTTTTCCTTATGAGAATCGAGGGTGTAGGGATGTTGTAATGCTGTACAGTTTGTCAAGCCCCTTGAGGCAAAAGATAACATTGGGCTAAAGATAACATTTACTTGACTTACAAACAGTTTGCTATGCTCTTGGTAGTATTGAACACAATCCCAGCAATGACAGCAGGGAGAATCAACATTCTGGAAATGTTCAACCTATAGAGAGCAGTGCAGCAGTTTTCTGCCCTATGTGATTTGGTGCTGATTTACTCTAAAATAAAGTTTTGCGGACAGACCTGGAAGAAGGACTCTGCCTTAGGTCTCTTCCTTTCTGCCACATACAAGAGGTGGGTCTCAGAGTGGGACCAAACCAAGCAGCCAAACTGGTCTAAGGGTGCAAAACACAGTGTGAATAACACCTGGCAAATGTAAACGCAAAGTTTCAAAGAAATTGGTTAACAAAAATGACTCACCATCTTCATAGACTTTGCCATGCTTCTTTAAGGCGGTTAGATTGATGCTCTTCATCTTTATGTTTTTACTCCAGATCTGAAAGGTCACAGAGAGGTCAGAAGAGGCAAGAAGTCAAAGATCTTGGGTTCAAAATGCAAAGTCACAAGAGGTTTTAAACACTATTACAAGTGGAAAGTGTCACAGAGCAGAGTCACAGATGAGCACCATAAAGGAAGAAATACATTATTTATTTATTTTATTTAAATAAAAGTTTTGGTAGAGTAAGTGCGAGACTCAATGCTAAGTCTGAGCCAGACAGACAGCCACACACCTCCAGAAACTGTTTGTCCTCTCCTTTGATAGTGCACTCTCTGACAACAGCCTTCATGTCACCCGAGGGGGAATCCTTGCTTTGCACCCTGACAGGACAAACATATTGATGAGACATTGTTTAGTTTGTTTAGGGTTAGTTAGGTCTATTGAGAACATATTCAACCCCACTCCAGAAAAACAAAAAAGACTAAATGTTTACATACTCTCCTTTGATCTCGGTGCAGTTTCCTGAGGCTCCAGAGTAGACCACCGACTTGTCATCGTGGAAAACAATGTACTGTCGACAAAACTTGATATTCTCATTCCTCTCCAGATCACGCTGGCTCCATTCTACAAAAGAAAGCGAACAAAATACTGTCATTATCAATGAACATACAGAGATCGGATCATCTTAGTATGGCACAGACTGAGTCTACCTGTGTATATGTTGCTGTATTTTCCTCCATACTGAGAGGTGACAACAGGTCCCACATCTGCTCTGCTCAAAGAAGGGAAGAGGCTGAGTTCTCTGTAGAGTTTGGCAATTTCCTCGGGGTTGGTCATCACCTGACGACACGCAGCAGAACAACTCACACCACGTCTCAAAACAACCTGTCCAACAACGAACAGTGCCCTATTCATGACCTAGCTAGGGAGCTAACGGTAGCTAACTTAGTCATACATACGTTTGTAACGTTACAGTTAACACAGTTAACCACTAAAAACAGAGGTCAGTTTATAAACATTAGCCTAATCCGTTATGCAAGCCAGTCAAGCGATTGTCGCGTGATGAACAAAGCAACTAAGTGAATAAGCCACTTTGTTTTTAGCAATGTTTGGCGGATTTAGTTTGACCAGGAACTTCCTGTAGCAGCTGACTGCAAACAACCGACCCAGTGTCACTGTGCTAGCTTGACTAGAAAACTAGCTGACGTTAATTGAGCTTTTACCAACAATAATGACAGCGTACTTAACGCTAGCTATACATTAGCAACTATATGAGGTCTATTTTTGTAGGGTATGTTATCCAATTCAGAAGCAAAGAACAAGTAGCAGTTAAGTGTAATCATACCTGGGACTTCATGGTAAGGACGGTGTGTGTCGCTAGTCTGCAGTTGAAGGCACAAAGAAGCACAAAGCTAGCGTAAACTACAAATGAACGTGAGACCTGTTGCAGCTTCCTGTTGCAGTTTGAAAAATTAAATAAAATCCCTGACAGTTTCCTAACAGTTTCCGAATTAGCCAAAACACCGGAATTAAGGAATAAATAATGATGAATAATAATAAATAAATCCCATACAGCAATTCACAACATGTGTCTATACATTGGACCGTTGTGGGTCGAATAGAAATGTTTATTCATTGCAGTAACTTGTGTCTATGCTTTTATTTTGTAGGCATATCACTTCTGCAACACCCAACAGGAAGCAGTAGTCGAATTAAAAAAAACCCTGAGTTTTTAACGCCCTCTTGCGTTGTAAATCATAATCTCAAGACTATTTTACATTGTGTTTATCCAAAGTTATTAATTTTAGTGTGTGACATTCTCTGTCAAAGCACAGCGATACATATATTTTACGAGACACATTTTACTTTGTTGCAAGTATTCATTCAATATCTTATGTGTGAATGGCAACCACCGCACTGCTCCTGTCAGTCAGCTGGGGTAGGTACATGTATGCATTAGGGTAGGTGGGGTCACAAAGAGCCAAGATGGCTGACTTTGAGGAGCCGCTGTCAGATGAAGAGAAGGTTTGAGGACAATTTTATTCTTTTCTCAACGCTATTTTCTCTTATTTATAGAGAGTTACCCGTGCTAAATGTTCACGTGAATTCACGGTTCAGTTTTGGAAAGAGAATGCCAGTTTTTGGTCACGTATCTAAATGATAAACTAGTGTTTTTAAGCTACCACTAGCTAACTAGCCAATGCTAGTTGCAGCTTATAGTTGGCGGTGAGGGCTTTAACCACTAGACACTTGTACTCAAAACTTTTTCGTGGTTGTAACGTTACCTAAATAATTGTAAATAAAAGTATTGACGCCCATTTCCAAAATGCACTCTGCAAATGTCATTGTTTGCAGTCTTTACAGTGTGGGCTACGTATTCCTCTCATTTAATGGTAGCTAGCATTAGCGGCTAACGGTACTTGTTTAGGATTTCTGGGTCAAACAGATTCAGTTGCACCTCAAATACTTGTTAGCCTCTCATGGCTGGAGATCAGGATATGAGTGCCTACAGTTCAGATGGAGCCTGATAGTGACACCCTACCAGTGGCAGCTGGACACATTACCAGTTGGAGGCAAAACTCAAATTATTTTTGAAGGACTTTCTTCTACAGAGGAGATTTACATTTTCCGTGTAACGTTACCATGTCAAGCCAATAATCTGAACATCAATAGGGTGTTTTTTAAAGCTAGAAACAAGATAGGCGACATACTTTTGAGAGATATCTAAGATTAAGGTCTATTGGTGGTCCACTGGAAAATTGAGGGCAAGATGATGGCATGATTTTGTAGCGACATGACAGTCTCTAGGCAAGCGTTTCTAATGCAGTGTCCATTCATAAAGCAGTGTCTTGATGGTTATTCCTTCAATTCCAAAAGCTCTATTTAAATATGTCAGTTAAAGTCTCTGAAGTTGGTCGTTTAATAAAATATGCTTGCTGTTATTTTTTAATTGTTGACTGACTTTTTGTTTTGTTTTTGTTTTAATGGAAATGCATTGCAAACTAGTCATTCCTAGTTTAAGTGTAGCCGATGTAAACCCAAATGTTAGACTGGCTTTATCATAGAAAAAGGCACCACTGTCATTGCAAAACTGAAAATGCATCCTAGTATCAGCTATGGCAATAAGATAAGGTGGAAAGTAGTTAGCACATTTGTACAACTTTTTGATGCTAGACTTGTTGAAGTTTGAGTACAGCTTCTTTTTTTTCTTTTTCTTTTTTTAGCTTATTGAAGAGTGAAAAAATATTAGTTTACAGTGTCTCTTTGTGCTGATTGTACAGCAAATCATATTATTATGATAACGGCATTAATTGGTTGCATTTAATTTATTTCCATAGGTCCGCATAGCAGCCAACTTTGTGACTCATGCTCCCCCGGGAGAGTTCAATGAGGTCTTCAATGGTAAGAAGGGGCAGATTGTGACAATATGTGCATGATAATAATACTGTCTTTAGTATAATATGTTATAATATAACTTGCTTCTGATAATGATATGTTATTGTTTTATCTTATAAAAGTAACAGGCACAGACAGTGATTTATTTGTGTCTGTCTAGATGTGCGGCTTCTTCTCAACAATGACAACCTCCTCAGGGAGGGGGCATCACAGTAAGTAACACTCAATTAAGACAAAGGTCAGAAATTCAAATACTCATAATTTACACAGATCAAAACACCTGAGCCTCCATACTGTATGGGGGATATATTCACAAAGTGTGGTTTCTATAAGACAGTGATAAATTTAAGCCTGGTCTGTGGAAAACTTTTATTGAAAGCATTTTAGTGTCAAGTTATGAATGCCTACTGTACCTTTCTTTCCTATTCCATTTGTCCAGCTCCTTTGCCCAGTACAACATGGATCAGTTTACTCCTGCCAAACTAGAGGGCTACGATGAGCCGGTATGTTTCATTAAGTCTTTCCTACTTATTCCAGAAGAGCAAGTGTCAAAGCCGGACTTTTTCAATCTCTCCTCTCATTCATGGATAGGTTCTGATCACAGAGCATGGTGACTTGGGTCAGGGACGTTTCCTGGACCCCCGCAACCGCTTGGCATTCCGCTTCGACCACCTAAGAAAAGAGGTGAGCGACGTGCAGCCATATGAAGGAGAGACTGCCCTGAGAAGCTGGAGAGATGCCTGTGATACTTCCCTTAGTGCCTACGTCAAAGAGCACTACCCTACTGGAGTCTGCACGGTAAGGCGCACAAATAGTCATCCAAGCAATGGACAACATTTTACCTATACCCACACTTACCAATACCCTCTGTGCATTGCAGGTATATGGGAAAACGGTTGATGGTCAGCAAACGATCATTGCCTGCATTGAAGGTCATCAGTTTCAACCCAAGAACTTCTGGTATAGTGACCTCCCTGCAAACATCTGTTTAAAAGCATATCTGATATAAGTATATTGGATGGGATGTGTTGCTAATTTTTATAACGGCTTTATCACAAAAGTTATAAATGAACGGTATATTTTCATGCCTCAGCGCCTGCGAGAACCGGCCCGGAGGCATTATGTTTCGGGTGGTCCTTCTGTCCGACCATCCCATTCTCATGAATGTGATATCTCAGCAACGCCTAAAGGCAATTTCTTCAAATTTGCCACAAACTTTTTTTTGAACTCAAGGAGGATCTGATTCAAATTTAGTGGTCAAATTTTAAGGTCACTGTGACCACACAAATCAAGAATTCGTCCGCTAACTTTGACAATTTCACACAAAAGTCTAATGGGATAGAATGATGAAGATGTAATGACTAATTGGACCGACATGTAAACTCCAACTTCAATGGTTGGCGGAGGCATACAACTGCAAGGCGGTAATTCTAGTTTTATTTTTATAAATGGTCCCTCAGCTTCCTGATGCGGTCTGTTGGTAATGCAGGCGCTTCTCCTTTCTCTTACGCAGGAATGGTCGCTGTAGGTCAGAGTGGAAGCTTACCATCGGACAGTCGACTGCTCAGGTGGTGGGAGTGTTGAAAATCCAGGTGAATTAAATGTAGTTATCTCATCTGCATAAATGATGAATAAGTTGAGGAGGGACATTGTTCAAGAACTGTAGTTTACTCCGGAAATTATTTTGTCTCCAGGTGCACTATTATGAAGATGGGAATGTGCAGCTGGTTAGCCACAAGGAGGTAGAGGAATCAATACCGGTGACTGTAAGTAAAACCTTTTTATACATAAGCACTCGTGCAGTCTTCCAGCAGTGGTTTTAACCTTGTTTTGCTTACAAAGTTTAAGACCGCCTATATAAAGAAGTCATCCATCTATATAAGTAGGATAAAAAGTCATTATGTGTTTTTCAAACAGAATGAAAGCCAGACAGCCAAGGAATTTGTTGACATTATTGAGAATGCAGAAAATGACTACCAGGTGAGCAAACCTTTTGACTACATGTTTTATGTACTAATGTTTAAAATTACACGTGTTATTTTTATTAAAACTTTTCAATGAAACCATTTTGAAAAGCGAAAATGTATAAATATTATACTCTATGTTCCCCACCCACTTTATGCCCTCAGACTGCAATCAGTGAGAACTACCAGACCATGTCTGACACCACCTTTAAAGCCCTGCGTCGCCAGCTGCCTGTCACACGCACTAAGATCGACTGGAATAAGATCCTAAGTTACAAAATTGGCAAAGAGATGCAGAATGCCTAGTGGAAGGTCAGGGACTTACGAGGGAGACGCACAATCCACTGGGCCCACAACAACCCGCCTATACATGCGCAAGGACTAACCAAAGCAAAGCTATATCAGTATGGGGCAAGGAATTAATAAAATAAAAATAAAAAGTATAACTGAAGATTTAGCAGACTATTCGGCACAGATATCTGTCTGCTGTAAAGAAGTTACGGTTATGGAGATAATCGTGGTTTTGGAGAAAGCAGTTACTTCTGGGTGTGTGTTGTGAAAGAGTTGTGTTGGGTCAGTGTGCAGAGCTGTGCTCAGGACTGCTATAATAAAGAAATAAATCTTCCTACGGCCGTATAAGGAATCGCAGACCTCCTGAGATTCAGGTGTCAGAAGTTACAATATTTTTCCTTAGTCAAACTGATGCAGAACTGTGATCATGTCTCAGTGGAGATCTCAGCACACAGGGAAAAGAATCAGGATAGCACAAGGCAGCTGATGAGAAAAGTTAAGCACACCATCACATATCAGGGCTTCATTTTAGACAGGAAAATATGAATTTTGTGAGAAGAAATTTGTTTCATTGCGGGTTGTCTTGTATGGTGGAATTGAAAATCGGATGAATCAGTAAAATCGGACATTGACAGGAAAATAAATTGCAGTCATCTGACATTTTAACTGCTACCAAGCTTACAGTATTCCTGATCTGACATCCTAGTTATACGCTGCTAATGAAGTTGACAGTATTTCTACCTGTTTTTAAAATTTAGGAGTGGCATGATCCTCAGCATAGCTCTGTTCCTCCACTGTAGACCTGTATGTTTGCCGGTGTTTGTCAGGCCTGAGAGAGTGTTAACTTGTTTTCTGTTCTGCTCCACTGATGTGTCTCCACCCATGCAAGCAATGATGACTGAATTAAGATAAAGCAACTTCTACACTGTTGCATTTATAATGTATTCTCTGTTCTGTTACTTTGGCAACACCACCTCCAATGCTGTACAGCTTTTCCTTTGTAAAAAGGAAAACATACTCATATTAACCAAGATTTATTTGCCAAAATCTCTTTCCTATGGTAAAGAACTCCATCCTCCCACCCATGTATGCAAATTTCTATTTTAATATGCTGGTTTTTGTTGGAGTCTTAACATAATGCACTCTTAACTGCAACAAACTGTGTGTATTGGTCAATGCCAAGTGAATGCAACGCAGTTGCCATGTAAGGCAAGAGCATACACTATACGTTACATGACTTCTGTAAGGCCATATCATATTGTATGTGTTGCATAACGTCTAAGTAGGCTGACTCTGGATCAGTTACTTGTTAGCTATACTATGTGCTGTGTTCAACCCTCACACTATTCTACTACTGTGTGCCGACCAGTTATAAAGTTGAAGACTGTACTGCCCCATTCTGTTGTACAAATAAATGGATTGAACATCTTGGCTGGATTGTTATTTTACATAACCTATTAAACAAGTTTCGGAAGATTGCCAGCCGTTTTATCAGAAAAACTTTGACACTGTAAACTTTAAGGCATGGGCAATTTATTTAAAGCGGCACTAGATGTTGCAGGTTTTCATGATATGCGTATTTATGTATTTATTAGAGACAGCTGATGGACGTTGCCTCAGTGTTTAAATCTACAGTTTTAAACTGATTGGTAAAACAATTACTTTCAATAAATTCTTGATTTTTAATGCCAGAAAACCAAAAAACACAGTAAATCTAAATAAAAAAAAACATCTGATGTGTGGAACTGTTAGGACAAGACACAATACTATATATATATTTATATATATAGTTTGGGTAAAGCAGAAATTACCTTCCCTGAATAAAAAAAAAAAAGAATTGTAGACATACAGTATCTTACAGTAATGTAGTACAAAGTGTGCTCTCCCTTTTCAAGACAAGATTCAGTGTATTCATGACAAGTGTAATAGAAAAAAACAGCACATGCATGTGATGTTGTTCATTCAGAATAAACTGTGAATTCTTTAAACTATTTACAGTATAGTAGTGTTTTCATGGACCATCCCAACAGGAACTGCATAAGGATTCATTGGAAAAACATTAAAAAAAAAACTACTCACTAGTTAACTGTGAAATGGTGATAGCTAAACATTTGCTAGACTCTACATCCATATATACGTTAGCCCTTCTACTTGCTATACAGTGTTGCTTCTGACTAAAGTCTTCTTTTTTTTTGGAGCTAACAGGACTGGTGATTTGAGCATTAAGGGAAAAGAAAAGGAGTGTTGTACTTTGAAAACTCATTAACATTTCTTTCTTCAAAACCAAACAGGCTTTTAGCTTCTTCTCTTTATACATACGATTTCTTAACACAGGTAATAGAGGGTTAAAGAGGAAAATAAAAAGATAAATATTTTCATTCTAAAGCTACAAACTTACAAAAAAAAAGTAATAAAGACAGGAACGTTAATAGAAATAATAAATCTGATTTAAAAAACAAAATCATAATATACTATATTTTATTTCAAATATTTATTTTCCAATTGTTTCTCAGGCTGTGGTACAGAGGTAGGGGTGTGACGAACTCTTTAATGCATCTGTCTGAACCAGTCCAGATGTGAAGTTTCTAAACTACTGATTTTGAGTGTTATGAAGTGAGTTTAAGGGCTGGCGAAGATGAATATTACAGCAACTGTTGACTTAGGCCTGACTCATTTCGGAGTTAGTTTGTGTAATCTGCCAGTTAGCTAGAAGATAAAAGCAGGTCTGGCTCCTTGGCTCCTTCCTGCCCACTGTTGCTGTGTCCACAGTTCCCCGTCAGCTCTGGGAAGAGGCTGGTCCGAGCAGAGTGACTTGGGGAACCTGGAGTTGGACTCATGCCTGGCTTCTTGGGAGGGATCGGAGGAGCATGGGTCCTCTCTGAGCGAGGAGTGAGGGGGGAGCGGATGCCAGGAGATAGAGGCCCTGAAGAAGGCGACCTCCCCCCAGGAGGAGATGCTGCTAGATTGCGGTAGTCTGTACCAAACGGAGAGCTGCTGATTGGTGCCAGCTTGACGCCGGCCTGCTGGCTGGTGAAGCGGGACAGCACCTGAGTAACAGTGTTGCGGGCCAGCTGCTTAGCTGAGCTGTGCTCTAGTGGGGGAGGGATGGAAGAGGTGGTGGGGGAGAGGTCCCTGGGGGAAAGAGGGCCTCCATGCTGCTGATGCTCCAGCTCAGCCTGGCTCTGGAACTTGTGCCTGGCGGCGTGGAACCGCTGGTTGACACCAGCCTGGTAGGAGGACTGATGGAATCCCGGGCTGCCCAGACGCTTGGCAAGAACAGGGGAGGAAATAGGGGAAGAGGAGAGGGAAGAGGAGGCCGTGCTGGAGGGAGAGTGAGGGTGAGGGTGAGGGTGAAGAGGGGAATGCAAAAGTGCTCCACCCCCATTCTCTAACATCCCTCCATTTTCTGCTCCTCTCGCGTCCTGCGTCGGCTCCGTCTCTTTTTGAGCGTGATGGCCATTGACCTTTGACAGTGAGGAGGATTTAGGAGTGACAGCTTTCTTTCCATCCGGCTCAGTCTGGACCGAGGTGGACACCACCATCAGTGTGGAAAGTGATTCTTTCCCCTCTGTCACAGCCTCGTTTGCCTCGTCTTTACCCCCTGCAGTTTCAGCCAACCTCATCCTCAGCTCCTCCAGCTGTCTCTCAAGCTCCATACTCCTCTCCTCCTCTTTGCTGATCCTGGCTTTCATTTGCTCTCGTTCTACGTCAAACTCAGTCAGCTGCCTCTCAGACCTGTCCTCTAGCTGGACGGCCCTGCTCTTCTCATCTTCAAGAACCCCCCGGAGCTTCTCCAGGGCACTGGTCTCCTCTATGAGCAAGGAGTGAAGTTGGGAGACCTTCTGAGCCTCCTCCTGCGCCTGGCTGCTGGCCTTCTGGAGCTCCAGAGTCAGGGTAGAGGAGAGCTGTTGCTGCTGGCACAGTGACTCCTCCACCTGGCTCACTGCCTGTGCTTGTTCCTTCGCTAACTTCTGCACCGTTGCGCGCTCCACTTCCAACTAGAAAGAGAGGCAGAGAGATGCAAGAATCAAGGCGAGGCAGCTTTTCCACATTCAACCACAAGGAGGCAAAAGAACACTGCTCTGTTACATTGGATCCAACACAGGATGAGAAACTTTCCCCTTTAAAAAAAAAAAAAAAAAGGTGTTGTTTCAGTGCAAAACGTTTGGAAATGTATTTTACATTAAACCCATTACAACTGATAGTGTCTTTTTTATTTAATGTTCAAATTGAATTTATTTCTGTCTACTGTGAAGGCGATTCTCTTATCTTTTATATTTTTCCCATATCGCCAATAGCACTCATGATACTGCTTCTAGGGACTTCATCATTTCATTCAAATGGCTCATTTGAAAACGATTAAGTGGTATAAAATATGTATTGTTCGCTTGATTAGACACAAAGATTACAAAAAAGTTTCAATTCCGGTTTCTCTCTCAACTTTCTTCTCCCTGTACACATATCGTTACTTAAAATCACACAGTTTAGGAAAAGGGGATGAAGGACAGCATGTGTCGGAGTCAGAGTCAGAAGAGGCAGAGCATGAAGCATTTATTCATGCCTTGCCTTTTTAAATAATTGTTTGCTTGCTAGGCATGTTTATGGAAAGTTCTGTTTGCCATGAGGTCATTAGAGGGTGACTGGGCGGCTTAAAAGCTTTGATGAGTAATAGATGGAAATGGGAGGTGATGAAACACAATCCAGTGTATGCGATTAGTGTACAAAAAAAAACAACAGACAGGAAAACCTGAGGAAGACTGGGAGACACTCAGGAACCCTTTCTTACATAAGGCCCCTGTACAAAGTTTGTATAGTGGCTGATTGTGTGCTCGCAGTGTGTGTGCGCCAGCTAACCTTGCATTAGACATGGACATCTATTATCTCAGGTTTCCTGAGGCCATAAAGCCACATGGCTGCTGGACAACTAAACAATGGCCCCTTCCTCTTATATTTCCTATGGAACAGCCCGGTGCTGGTGAATACGGGTGCCTGTGCGTGTCGGCACTTTTAACAGGCCAAGCCTTCTCCAAACCTACCGAGTTACACAATGAGCTGCACTGATGCTTCCCTGCTCAGACGCTTGGTTTTACTCTGAAGGACACTGTGCAGACATGCAGAGGAGAGGGAAAGAGGAGGAGCGTAGAGAGGTAAAGGGAAGCAGAGAAATATCTTCCAACAGATGTGCTCGGATATTAGCAAGTGAGAATTGCGAGCGCCATCCTTTGCTAAGGCCTTACCAAACACATACAAATGCGTACACACACAGTGCAACTGTACATGCACACTTTTGTATCTTTTACACGTAGCCGTACCTGTTGGAGCAGTTTGTCTCTTTCTGTCCGCAGCATGAAGGTGAAATCGTCGCTCTGTGCAGACTCCTGGGCACGCCGTCGTTTCTCCTCCTCCAGATCAGCTATCATCTATCAAAGAAATGGCACAATTCAGTCACATGAGACGCAGTCAGGTTTCTTGATGCAGGAATCAGTGCATGCGTTTGATAACATTCTCAAACTAGCAAGTCATCTTTCTTTGATTTATCTTTATGAGAAGCGGTTTCCTGCCTCACACAGTATTCAATTCAATTTTATTTGACACAACTTTATTATTTAAATGGGGGCAGTTTGACTTTGGGGAGGTAAACACAAACAGGAAAGAGACATGTGCACAGACAGACACAAGCAGAGGAGCTGTTTAAGACTATGTTGGGCTGATAGTGTAATTGTTTAAAAGAAAAATGTCATAATAACACAATGATATATTTAAATGAAGTGGCACAAAAGCACTGCATGTTTTTCATGTGCCATACTCCAGATAGAGTACATACTTGTCCCTCTACTGTCCCTGTAAAAGGTGTCCACTGACAGAACCTCTTATCTTACTAAGGTTGTGTTCTTATTCTTATTTTATCTGCACTGTCCCTCTGCTGTTGTAGCGCTGTAAATTTCCCCGCAGTTGGACGAATAAAGGATTTCTGATTCTGATTAATACAAGATTTTGTCAGTTTTATCAACTCTCTAAAGTTCACTCATCAGAGTCATCTGCTGTGATAAAGCTCCGTATCACCTCCCTAAGCTCTGGGTGTGGCTGTTCTCCGCCTGCCTCCCTCCCCCAAGCCAAGTCTACAGGAAAAAACGTGACAAATAGAGAAATGCATACATTCACTCACACATACCACGAGCCCCAGAGTGACACAGGCTACTTTGTCAGTTGCGGCATCGTCCAGACACTCAAATCTAAAATGAAGACGGGTGAGCTGTAGAATTCACTTCAAGTGTGAGAGTGTGTGTTCCCGACTGCATTACTCACCCTCCTGTGTCTTCTTTCAGCAGAAGCCAGCTGTCCCATCATCCTCTCCTGCATCCTCTTGCAGTGAGCCATGACCAGTTTAAGCACAGCCAGAGGGTTGGGGCCCACCGCCCGGCCCTGCATGTGTCCGTGAGGCTGGGCGAACGTGTTTTGGCGCTCAGCTGACTCGCTGTCCCGCTGCAGGGCCAGGAATGGATCGCTGAGGTCATACTGGCCATAACGCTCCTGGACGAAAGCATCTTTGTGCTGAGCCTAGAAAACACACAAACATATAGAACGCATGTAATTGTACCGTTAGGCCGTTCCATGAACAGCAGGTGCGAGATTAAATCTAGGCAAGACCAGCTGCGTATGTATTAAATGTCTACCTGTGGCGTACAGGTAGAAAACGGTACATGTTCGGTCCTGACTAAGCAGAAAAATCGACCTGTTTGTGTGGATGAGGTTTCATCTACACCACAGCAACGGAAACGTGAGTTCGGAAGAAATATTGAGGCCCAACTGTGAGTGCCAAGAGAAAGTAACTCATCACAAACATACAGTATGATCTGAAGAGAAGGTCGACTTTTGGGTAATAACTTTATGCATCATATCCCCATTGAACACAGACTCCTAAGTAAGTGTGTGTCCATGTGTGCAGGAAATCTGTGTGGAGTGATGTTTTTGTCAGTGTGAGCACAAGCAGATGGTCTTTCCCCTCAACCCAAACACAAAGAGGTGAGGCGCGGCTGTCCAACCCCCACCAGGGGCAGATGTTAACTACTCCCTGGGGATGCAGGGTTGAAGGACCGAGCCATTAAATCAGACACGCACACACACACATATACACAGAGCTGTTTTTGATGAAGAGTTTAGATTATACCTAAACCATAAGCGAAAAAACTGAAAAAAAAAAGGGAGAACTAGTTTCTATTTACCATGTACACTATGCAAGGTTGTTTGAGAGAAACACGCCGGATTGACGAGAAATGAAGTGACACGTGATAGGGCCTTTTTGACCTCACTTCGGGTCTCCCTGACGCATCATCGGGAGGTCTCATTAACAACATACAGTTAGTAGGTTTGAGCTCTGGAGGCATGCAGGGTCAGCTGGCGGCGCTAGTGATGTCAGCACAAGCCACAGAGTTCACACCACGTGCCTTCGGGACAACCGTCACTGTCTCCCCACGCAGTCCTCATCAGACACCCCGGTCCCGTGGCCCCCTTTCGTCTCCCTGCCCAAACACGCATGGCACCGCATTCCTTTGCCTGTTCATCATCATTTCTCAGAAAATGCCACTCTCTACTTCCGCCTCTCCGCCAGCCTCTTTTTCTCACACGCTCTGTGTAGCACAAATACACACATATACACCCTGAGGGCATCAGTAAGCAGGCTGTATTCAAGGCTCTTTCTCTGGCTGAACAAAGAATGTGACCCTCAGTGAAGAGATTACAGGACTCGAACAAAGACACTGTCTCAATGCCTTCAGTCTTAGGCATTGTCTCCATGTCTGACCCAGTAGGCTTCAGTGTGCATGCGAGAATGGGTGCGAGTGTGTGTGTGTAGTCTCTGCGTCTCTTTTTCCCCCTTTTTTTTTGTTTTTCTATGTGAATATAAATGTGTGCGTACGTTTACCTGTGGCTGTGTGCATGCGTTTAGTGCTGGGATTTGGAGGAAAGCTGTAAAGCTTCTTCATCTATCTGAAGACAAATCTGCAGCTTCCTGAGTTGAATGACTGTTTAAACAGACCATTAAGGGGCCGGGCTGAGATTGGATTTGTGTGTGTTAGTGTGTGTGTGTGTGTGTGTGTGTGTGTGTGTGTGTGTGTGTGTGTG
>CALSCE010009645.1:4336459-4362736 GCA_943593645.1 Bovichtus variegatus | reverse complement strand
TTTCATTATTTTTTCATTATATTTTTTCAATGCCACCCAAAGGCTCATTGTCAACATTTTATTTATTTTTTTATTCTTTCAATATTATTTCATTATTTTTTCATTGTTTTTTTAAATATTTTTTCATTATTTCTTCACCTCACTAAGCCCACCCCTTTTTATTTTTTTAAAATATTTTTTCATTATTTTTTCATTATTCTTTCATTATTTTTTCATTATTCTTTCATTATTTTTTCATTATTCTTTCATTATTTTTTCATTATTTTTTCATTATTTTTTCATTATTTCATGACTAAAATGCATATGACATGTAATTTGTTTATATTTTTTAGTATTTCATACAAAAAAAAACCTACGACAGTTTCTAAGCATGACAATGCCACCTCACTAAGCCCACCACTTTTTATTGTTTCATTATTTTTTCTTTTCATGACTAAAATGCATATGACATGTAATTTGTCTATAATTTTTTGATATTTCCGACAAAAAAACAATGACAGTTTCTAAGCATGACTCTGCTACCTCACCATCCCACCCCTTTTTATTCTGTCATTGTTTTTTCATTATTTTTTCATTTTTCATATTTTTCTCTTTGGAAGTCCTTGATGCAGAGATGTTAGTGGAGTCTTTTTTTTGTTAAGTTCTGGTCACTTCTGGAAATTTTTGTACAACCTGTACAATATCTTCAGAAATAAATGGAAATGTACAAAGTTTGTACCATCAGAATATTTTAATAGGATGTCCAAAGTAATTAAACAAAAAAAAAAAAATAAAAAATTCAACTTACAGTAGTAATTTAAAAAAAGAAATAGAAAATATGACCTGGACAGTAATAAAGGCACCCTTCCTTAATATTTGGTTGCACACCCTTTGGCAACAATGACTGCCTCCAAACGTTTCTTGTATCCTTCTCTCAGCTTCTTGCGCTTGTTAGCTGGTAGTTTCTCCCACTCTTCCTTTGCAATTTGTTCAAGCTCTTGAATGTTTGCAGGATTCCTTTCCCCAATGGCAGATTTCAGCTCTCTCCAAAGATTTTCAATGGGATTGAGATGAGGACTCATTGCTGGCCAGTTTAAAACAGTAAATGTTTTCCTTTTCAACCATTCTTGAGTGCTTTTGGATGTGTGCTTTGGATCTTTATCGTGCTGGAGAACCCATGATCTTCGACCCAAACCTAGTTTTCTTACACTGGGTAGCACATTTCGCTCTAAAATTCCTTGGTAATCCTCTGATTTCATGATTCCTTCAATACGGTCAAGGCCTCCAGTACCAGAGGCAGCAAAGCAGCCCCACAACATTATGGATCCTCCACCATGCTTAACTGTAGGTAGGGTGTTCTTTTCCTTATAAGCTTCTATTCGTCTATAAACAAATCGCTGGTGTGCATTGCCAAAAAGCTCTATTTTGGTTTTGTCTGTCCACAGAACATTTGCCCATAAGGATTGTGGTTTGTCCAGGTACTCTTTGGCAAAGATCAGTCGATCCTCTTTATGTCTTTTTTTCAGCAGTGGGGTCCTCCTTGGCCTTCGCCCATAAAGCCCTTCTTGGTTTAGTGTGTGACATCTGGTACGCGTTGAAACCTTGACTCCAGATTGTTCCAGGTCAGCCTTCAGCTCTTTGGACGTTTTACGTGGTGTTTTTTCCACAGTTTGCACCAACCTTCGAAGACTTCTCTCATTGATTTTCTTCTCACCCCCACGTCCAGGGAGGTTCTCAACAGTTCCATGCTTAGCAAACTTCTTGATAACGTTGCGCACTGTTGAAACAGGGATAGCAAGGTGATAATAGCACTTCTGATGCTCTCAGACAGCTCCCTTGTCTACACCATTGTGAAAAAGGAACAGGGAATAACAAGTGGCTTTTTTAAGCATTAAAGTCATCATTCATTGGTTAATTAAAGTCATGTGAGCACTGACAATTGTCACAGGTGAGTTTAATTTCTAATTTATCACTGGTGAGTCAAATGTAATAATTTTTTTCAAAATGATTTGAAGGGTGCCAATACCAGTGTCATGGCAATCTTTCAGTTTTTTTTATAGTTTTTTCCTCCTATTGTTTTTTAAATTGTTATTGTTTCATCATTTGCTGTTCTGTACCAAACATCAGTTTCTATAGACCAATGCTGTTTGACTCGATTCACCTTTTTCAGGAGATATTCTACATGATGTATTTAAATTTCATGGGTGCCAATAATGGTGACCAGAACTGTATGTGTGTATGCTGTTCTTTTTATATAAATTATTTACATTCTTTTTCATTTTTTTCTGTTTTTACAACATTGATGGAACAAGTGCAACAGTGGTACTCACACACACACATTTTTTATTTTTTGTTTAAATCTTACATTTTTTTATAATTTATTTTCCATTTTTTTTCCATTTTTTCCCCATTTTTTAAATGTTTTACTCTGCGCTGCTGAATATTCTTCTGTTCAGAAGTCCTTGATGCAGAGATGTTAGTAGAGTCTTTTTTATGTATGTGTATAGTATACTGTGCTTTTATTTTCCATTGAAAATGTTCCATGCCGCTGTTGAACACAGTGCAACACTGTAGCAATCGCCGATGTGTGTGTCTATGTGTCAAATATAAGGCTGTGTTCTTGACTTATTTATGCCTCTCTGACACGGCTCTGCTGCCCAATGTGTGAGAAAACACAAGCACAAACACATAAATAATTGAAGGTTGCAACAGTAGATACACACACATAAAATTACACAACAAAAAGAAAGCAACTGGCCAAACAAAGGGAAAAAAAGGAAATACTTATTTCATTCACAGCATTACTAAGGCATTTTACTACGTTAACACAACCATTAGACATTTTGGGAAATACACTTATTCGCTTTTTAGCCCAGAGTTAGGTTAAAATATTGATACCACCAGCACGCAACTGGTTGGATTAGCATAAAGACTGAAAACAGGGGGAAACAGTTTGACTGGCTCTGTGTGAAGACAAAATCCATCTAGCAGCAACTCTAGTAGTCCAGCACATTACCCCACGTAAAACCAACGTGCTTTTACACTTTTCAGATTAAAGAAACAAGATATTATGTGTTAATTAATGAACTTTCGCGGTTAATGTATGATATCTTCTGTTCTTTTCTTGATCTAAATTGTTTAGTATTAAGTTGAAAACACATCCGAGGGTTTTTGGTGTAGACTACATGCAGTGTGGATGATAATCATTAATTTCAGGAAGAATAAAGTAATGAAGCATAGTGTTAGATCAGGCGGAGCACTGAAGTCATGCCTGTATTATCTGATTGGCATGAGCTGTTTCATAGATGCTTAACAATGATTGCCGTATTCACCGCTGTGCTGCTCAGCAACATCCAATCAATCCATCCAATCCTGACATTGTTAACTCATGACAGCGCTGGTTGATCACAGCTCCCTTTACCGCAGCGACTACTGTTGCATTTTTTTTGCAATTTCTTTAGCAGAGCAGACTGGGCTTTTTTTTTGGAAGGGGGCTTAAAGAGAAAGGCATTAAAACAGAGTGATTTACAGAGGGTGAACACATGTATATAGAGACAGACAGCATGAGAAAAATGTTCTGGTAGAAACTCCAAAAACACAAGTATGAGCCTGAAAATGTGCATAATATGTTCCCAGAATCTTCATTGCAGAGCTGAGCCTGTTAACGTTAGCTATTAATCCTCATCCCACAAACATATTTAACATACAAGGACTAACCCATCGACTGTGGTCCCAAGAATAAACCACTAGAAGAAACAACCATCGTAGCAAAAAGTTAGAACTTTATTTCTTCTCAAAACATTATTAGTCATGTAATTGTCATGAAAAAAAACAACAACAAACACATTATAATAATTTAAAGAAAGTTGCAGTTAATTTGCATATTGGGTAAAACAAAAGTAGACAGAGTAATGAGGAAACGTGTGTCCGTTGCATTTGTCTGTATCCTTCGAAAGGACTGACAGAGTACCCAACCTCCCCTGATAGTGTGTAATATTTTAGATTAGGACCCATGGCAAACATGAATGCAACACATAGTTCCATCTATTAAATCAGCTAAATTATGTGCTTTTGACTGGGGTACCAGTTGGTAGATTTTTTTTTTTTTAAATAATATATTAACAATGGTAATTAATTTATTAAGAACAAATGATTGACAAATTTGTGGAACATTGTAATTATAAAATAAAGCACCTGTGGGATATGACAAAACGTATACATCTGGGGTCTGCAGGTAGGATTATGGTTGATGGTAGCCAAGCCAAAGAAATCTCTCTCTACCTTTCTGTCTCTCTCCTCCTCTGTGTGTGTATTTGTGTGTGTGTGTGTGTGTGTGTGTGTGTGTGCGCCATGCTCACATCAGTTAAAGGAGGCATTTGTACATGAGCACAATCACACACGGATGAACTATTCTGCCAGAGCGACAATATTGTTTGTCTGGGTTTTTCTCTTTCACCAATCAGTTCCTTTGTAAATGTTCCACACACAATTTGGTTGAGAAATTCCTTCAGAAGCATCATATTTGAGTTACCAGTCTATTACAATCTCATGCAATGTATTATAGCAGCCCTACAATACATCTGTGAAGCTTATATAAATATATATGTCAGTATATATTTAGTTCAGTTTATATTTGTTGGCACTGTAAAAGAAAGGCTTTGATTCAACTCAAATTTTGTGTTTAATTTGGCTGCATTATAATGAAAGTTTTTTTCCTAATATTTATTTAAATGAAGAGGAAGATTCGAACCAGCTTTGATTACAGGTGCACAGTGTACCTTTCAAACATCGTATTGCCCTTCTGCAGAGGTTAATGTACACAGTCAAAGTATTTGACTCACCTTAAAGTATGAAGAACATTTATTGATATATGTCGAAACAACTTTGGGCTTTTGGAAAGACCTTACAGAGCCGTCACATTTTTTTGTCTACTGTTATCAGAAGGGAAAAGTGATGATTTTAGTTAGAAATACGTGTCTGCTGGGGTGTCTCTTTCTGACATTTGCTTTCTTTTATTTTGTCAGTCTGCTGGCTTTGCTCTTCTGATTCCTAAAAGACATTTTGGTGTGTTAGTTTTACATTCTTATTAATTCTTTCCATATCGTTTTGTTTCATGGGTGGAGGGTTCTTAGACTGTAAATGTCTGTCAGTGTATCTCTTGTTATCTGTTTGTCCAACACTCTTACTGTTTTGGCCATTGTACCGGTTTAACTTGGTATGGTCTTCATGGTCCCCAGAGGACGATTCCTTATGATTTTGGTGATCCTCTAACTTGTCATTTGGCAGCATCAGGTCAAAACATTCGCAAACTCTTTCACAAAAATGCAATCAGTAAATCAAGTTTTAGGTTACATTGAGCTGTTATTCTTTTAAATTGTTGGTCCTTTCACAGTGTTTCAAAAACAAAACAGACATGATAAACACTTACCCGAGGAAGGAACGATTCTTCGTGATTTTATATATCACAAATTCAATTTCTTTTTTTAAACGTTTTTTTTCCCCCCTTGTTCTCATGCGTGAGCTGGAGTTGTGTGGGCCTCTTCAAGAAAATGTGTTTCCATAGCAGCTATTTATGCAGTACAGACGCGTTCCTCGACTGTTTCTCTCTGCTCTTTATTATTGCATCACTCTAGAGCTGTCACTGCAGGCGCACACAGCCCTGCATGCAACATACGGTGAGATGATTACCAATTACTATGCCTCCTGCTTAGCAAACCTCTCCATCACTCATAGACATACACAAAAGCACACACACAGGTGTATCACTAAGAGCATTTGAACGTGTCTGACTCCTGGGACCGTGCAGGACGTTGGGTGTCGCTAACTTTACTCCCAACATACAGCGTGGCAACAGCTTCTGATGTGATCCATCTTGGTTGTCAATGAAGAAGATCAAAAGGATAAAAGCTGTCTTGACTATAAAGACATCAGTATCTTGCAGCCCGGGGGGAGAGTCTCAGCTTCCGTGACCAGAATAAACAATATACAGATATAATGAGTGAATGACCCAGAGCCATGTTATTGCAATTATCTCTAACTAACCCTGATCTTCACATACAATCTGTCTCACTTCAAGCGCAAATGAGAGCAAATGTGGGACACCTTTTTATTTACATTCATTATTAGATTTTAAAAATTGTAAAAGCACATTTTAGGGAGGCTAATGTTGTCAAGTTACCAAATTGAACAAGTGATTTTGTCAAAAGCGTTGAGTGCTTGTATTTTACAAGAAAGCAGGCGGTTAAACACTATATCCTCGACTCTGCTAAACTCTTTTATCCATGTGTGGGAGATAGTTGTCCATTTAGGGAATGGAAAGAGCTCTCTACAACTCCGCTGTATTTTTTGCACCGTTTTATTATGAGAGAGAGAATCGGGGAAAGATTGCAGATCCGACAGTATAGATTGCTATTCTGTGTCACTCTCATCTCTCCATGACCAAATCTATTTCCTCAAAGGAGCCTGGAAAAGCTTTTAGCTGGTGCTCGAAAATGTACAGCACAAAAGACACAGTCACGCTGTGATCGAAGGTCATGCTATAAAGTGTCATGTGGAGAGCTGAGCCTTTGTAAGGTGCTCTCAACCCACTGCTTCGCCACTGAGACCTTTCAACCTTCCAGCTCTTTTTTCCTCGACACCATAAGTCTGCAGTTGTGAAGCAGCCACATGGATGGTACCACAGCACTAACATGAGCTATAACTCTTGCCCTGTATCATCTAAATGATGTATGGCCTACAGTTTAGGTTGTAAATCATGTTAAATGACATATAGAACTTGGACTGTGTACTTCAAGTGGTTTTAGATGATAAAAAAAACTACAAAACTGTGCAAGCCTGTCCTGGAGACATTGAAAAGAAACATGTGTTTCTGCATTATTTCTATTTTTGCGTGATTTCATAAACACTGCTTTAAGTTTTTCTCCAAAACTAATTTCCACTGATCATGAAAGGTGGGAAAAGAGCTGACAAAGAAAACAATATGAAAAGGTGTTTGAGGCTATTGTATTCTTGTATTTACAAATCACATTAACAACTTAAATGTTGTGGATCTCTGGGCTTAGTGTGTGTATTAAAAGACTAACACTATCCATCTGTTTCAGGGTGATAGCAGGTTCAAATCCTATATTTTGAATTGAGTGACCCTTATGTTTACAATTGGATCATGGACTCTGCCTTTCAGAGAAATATTTGAGCAGGAACTTTTGAGATATGCTTTATCTGAGCAGAATTTAGCAGTGCAAGCAAACCACAGATACAGTAAGTATTTTTCCTTATTGCCGTCATGAAACAAATGAAGCAGCAGCAGCAGCAGCAGCAGGAGCAGCATGCCTTAGCCTTAGTGCTTTCATAGCAGCCTTTTTATCAAATTTTCCGGGAAAAACCCTGTGCTAAGAAGCACACACACCCATGCATGTGTACACACTTGGGCACACACAAACACATCCCTACACATGCTTAAAGGGGAAGTAGAACTCATGGGAAATCACAGCAGGAGGATAGAGGAGGGCAAGTCTTTCAAACTGATTTAAAGAAAAGCAATCAGCCAAGTGTAGACATCTGGACTGATCTGTATTACAGACAGCGTAACCGGCCCTCTCAAGGTCTCATTATGGAAACAGAGCAGAAGAGCAGAGAAGCAAGATCACAGCAGACAAAGTTCTGCTATCTCAAATGTTGGTTCGGTTCGAATGGCGTCAGCTTGGTTCAGTTCAACGAGGGCATTCAGGGCAATTTCAGGCGAGGTTGTTAAATCAGCTGAATTCATTTGAAATCAATCGAATTCGACTCGGTTGCCTAAATTGCCACAAGTTCCCAATGGTTCCGACAAAGAGGGAGAGGAAGAGTGAACTGTAGGTAGCGCTAAACATTTTCAAAGCAGACATTTCGATCTGTCATTCTGGATGAAATGTAGCCATCATTATTGATATTAATTTACTCCTCTACTTTTCCCACTATGGCATGTTGAAATACCTGCTGTTAAAGGGGCGTTGCTATGTGACGACTGATTAACATCCAACAAGGAACACTTCCCCTTTGGGAGGTCATGTAACACAATACAGTAGTATAGGCCTATTGCCTCTTACCCTACATCTATCTTGTTCTTCAGAGGCAATTTTCCCCTTTACACGCCACAATCATTCTGTCATGTCACAGTGTATGTCAAAGCGCTGTGGCGTGTGCACACTGACAGCAGGGACGCTGGTGCCACGGTAACACACAGCAGAGTGACATGTCATGGTTTGGTAGGTGCTGGACAACACAGAAGGAGTCCTACACATCTCACCTTCTGTCCTCTTTTGGCGTTATGGGGAAGTTGTGAAGAGAGGTTAGAGAGAGGAAGAAAGTAGAGGTGGGAATTTGCTCATAAGTCATCAATCTTTGTTCAGTTCAGGTAAAAGATTTGTAGTCACTGCCATAAGCGAAATTATCACATCACCATGCATACCTCTGTGATGTTTGGCACCGGTTCTGACCCTTCAGAATCTGTTACTGCTTCAAACTGATGTGTCCCAAAACGAGGCCTATACAAGCACTTTTTGAATCAGAGTAAGATATCTCCAGAACTATTTGATGGATTAACATGACATTTGCTCACATTATATTACATATGATTCTTTATTTTCTCAACCTTTTTATTGTGTTTTTTATTATGTCACTGTGACTAACAGCTATAAATGATCAAAAAGTAGATAAACAACATTTTTGATTTTGGGACAGTTTACATTCACTTCCGGATGGTTAAAATGTTATTTTTTTTCGGGACTGTTCCGAGACGGTGGTGAAAAAAGTTTGTCTGGACCCTTGCCTCAGAGTCAGACACTGAGTGCACTTCATCCAGTTCAGTACATACTCAGATCAGTTTAAAAATTCTGTGATAAAGATTTGTTCATACTTATACTGAACAGAACCGCTATAACAAAGGAAAGGAATATCAGAGGAGAAAGGCAGGTCACATCAGCAAAACATAAATGTGTTGATCACCTCTCTTGACCTATAAACAAGGATAAAAAACAGATTCATCTTCTGGTAAGACGAGTTTCAGGGTTTTAGGCAATACCATCAGACTGAGTAGGCTATCACATCATGACGTCAAGCCAACCACCACTTTTGTCAGTAAATCAAACACTATGCTTTATCTAACTAATGAGAACACGGCATGTGTTGTCCTAGGCAGGCCATTCATTTCCCCTTGCAGAGAATAGAAGCAGCAGATAAAACTGTCACGGCACCTGAAGAGCACGGACATCCCAAACCTGTTAGCTGCTTCATCAGCGCTGCAGCAACATGATCACACAGTCCTGATTGAGATTCTGATGACCTGTCTCTTTTAATCCAACATGCTTGCACAAGCTTCTGCTAATGTAATATTTGTTCACTGGGACTCTGTCAATCTACCTCAATTTTGGCTTGTTTGTCAATGTGAAGTGTCCCTGACTCATGCAGTAGGTTTAGCTGCAGATAATTGTCATACAACATTTAGCCAAAATGTCTCCACACTCAGCTCACTAAAAGGAATATGTTGATTGTGGTGTAGAAATGTAATGGTGGTGAAATGGCGCAATGGCTGAAAGAGCACTCTGGAAAAATATCTAATGCACTGTACGGTTTAGGAAATAAGCGAGCCTGAATGCTTCCCAGTCTTAAATTCAGAGGCTTATAGTGAGCCGCTGGGATGGTTGACCATATTATCTTGGCATACATGGAGATTTGCCCCTGCAAAGTTTCTAAAGGGCCAAATAAAACAGACTGCAAGCATTCACAGCCATTCAAAAAGGGCCTCTCAGGTTTTACTCAGAGCAATTTCATATCCATACAAACAATAAGAGAGCAAGGCTGCATACTGAGCTTAAAGTATTGTGAATAATGCACTGCACATTTAGGCATTACACTATTTAAAACATCTCTTTGAAGTGCTAAAGAGAGTGAATATGGAGGGGTTTTAAAGTCTTAGTCAAATAATGCTAACACATACAGTATAGGATAATACGAGAAAGAAAGAAGGAAAGAAAGAAAGAAAGAAAGTAAGAAAAAAAAGGAGAAAGTAATGATTTTTGTGAGACATTACTGAATATATTGGGTCTTAGGTCAGGCCAGTACTTCATACAGTTAAGAAGACAGCATGGGCTTCTGAATATTCAGAGACTCCGGTGTTATTGTTTACTTTCACGTACTGCACTTAATGGATATTTACACTGTCTGTTGTAAAATACAGTTCAATCCCACCAGTAAACTCTTGTGCGCGGTTGCTCTGTTTATTCATAAGAAGCCATATTTGCTCTCTTGTACATCCTCTTCACCTGTGTATGTGAGAGACAGTCAGAGGGAGATGAAGTGCTGTATGCAAACCTGTGTTTTGAGTGTGATTTCTGTGTGCTGTAACGCAGCTCGTTCAGTTGCATCTCTGGTCCATCTAAATGGTTAATACACTGATGGATGTCCAGAGAGCAAGAAGGTGAAGGCTCCTATGTCTTAATAAGACTACATGTAAAAACAAACACACACATACACACTGAGAAACTGAGATGGAACTTGTGCAAACGGACATAAACAGACATCACCTCTCAAGTTCATTACCACGAGGGGTACTCACAGACAATGATGTGACGAGCCATTGCTTCTGCGTTTTCAGTTCTGCTCAATTTCATCTGCTGTTTCATTACTTGCATCCCCCTTGTTTTTCCCCCTCAGTCTTAATGCCCCTCTCTTTACTTTACCTTTCTGTCTCTCTGAATTTGGAGGAGTGAGTAGGATGTGTCAGCAGCTCTAACTTGTCAAAGTACTGTGTTGGCAAAGGCCTGCAAAGACAATTGGTGAATAGTTGGTACGGGATGGAGTGATTAGGAGGAATGCTTTGTTTGTGTGTGTGCGCGCGTGCGTGTAGATTATCCTGGAGAAATATAATTATTTCTTAGCCCATTAGATATGTTTTATTCACATTGTTGATGATTCAAAGGGATATATGTCTACAAACACTATATCTAAATAGAAATATCCCCTTTTTTATGTTGACAACAGACTCTTTTAAATGACAAATCATACACCATCTTTAAGAATTGTAATAAGCAGCTTACCAAGGAGACTTGACAGCAGTTGTACAGTAAGTATTACACACCTACAGTGTGCTTTGATCAACTTGATGAAATCTAGATGATGTTTTGTTAACTGCATATAGACTATAGAAAACTGTGTGTTTTTATTGATTAAAATTGGAGGCATAATGACAGCTTTTGTTCTTTATTTGACAACGAGCAGCAAAAACATCTGATTGGTAATCAGAAGCACTAACCTACAGATGACAGGAATTAATCATTTCTCCTTCTTGGCTCTGATTTATTGGGACTGTACCTGTTTATAACAGCTGGCAGCTTTTGATTTCAGTGCGAGGAAGACAGCGCCGAGGGTGAAAATCAAGCATGCTACCGTTTGAGAAAGACTCCTTCTGTGCAGCCAACGTCTGTCAATCCAGTGAGGGGGATAAATCAAAGGCGTTTCTAAATTTAGCTCTGACATAGAATTAGTGAGACGTTCTGTAGTAGAAAGCAATGGACTGGTGGTTACTAAGCAACTGGTGCTAGGCAACCTTGTTGGTAAGCATCGATTGTGCTTTAGAGGAAGTTGGGGGCTGATTGAGGAAGGGTGTCTTCAAAAGCTAAAAAAACATCTCTTGCTTCTTTGAATAATCTGGATGTTTGCCGTTGCTTTTCAGGGAATCTTGGGTGAAAGCTTTGCATTGCATAGTGAGATCTTAACCCTTAGAGAGCCACATAGACCAACTTTGTTTTTTTTAACGGGGGGTGGGGCAAGTTGTCTTTAGGGGGAGATAGCAGGACAACCGTATCTGCCACATAGAAGGGGTGTACATCATCTGAAAGCTGAGACTGAGAAAGCTCAGCACTGCTTGTCAAGCTTATATAAGGAATGTTCTGAGTGTATAAGTGCTCAGAACATTATGATCAAAGTAGATGAGCAATGCCACCATGCTCTATTATCTGCTACTCTGTTCTGGAAACTGCTCATAAACCCCCTTATTGTCAATATACCTAGGAAAGCCATACATCTTCTGTTTTTAGTTTGTGGCTGTAAAGTTTCATGAGGCTGTGATTATCCTAGAGCTTACAACAGCTCATTTTATACAGCGAGGTCGAGCTTAAAAAAATGGTCTCACTACAATGAAATAGCTATGGGGACTAACAGCATCACACATGAGTACAATTGAGCTCCTTGGATCCACAAGAGCCTCAGCTTTCCAGTCATACCCACTGTGTGCAACTCTAACACTGTTTAGGGAGCCCAGTATGGAGAAATATTCAAACACAATAGGCAAAAATAACACTTTTCTACTGCATTGAATACTCTTAAACTGTTTTGTGCCCTAATCTGCATGGGATTATCATAAAGTGGAGACTTGTGGGTATCTATAGAACTCGTTTTCATTCAGGGACCCCTACGAATATGGCCGTGTCAGTTTTTACATCGCCTAACTTTGGGGGGTTATTTAGCGTTCTTGAAAAATGAGCTCGGTATAGCCTTTTAAAGACAGTAAAGTTGGACGGGCTGCTCAGAGGGTTAATAGCTGTTTTCCTTGAAGATAAATTAGGACATGGTGTCTCTGACAGAAAATAACTTGCATCCAACAGACAGGAGAATAATAACTGACTTGCCATGTTCCAACCAAGTGTTTGCCTTTAGCAATGGCATTTGTCGTCATCTGCTGCAGAACTGATAACGTCATCATTTATCAATCTAATTTCTTAAGTGTAGTAGTATTGCATATTAATGTGACTGTGAAGTTTTGATGTGGAGCTGCGAGTGTGCTTTCAAGTGTGTGCGCTGTGCGTGCAAACGTGTTGGAATAAGATGCGTGGGTCCCTGGAGAAGCCAATCAAACCATTGATTTGTGTGAGGAGTGACAATGACTGATGAGAAAGACAGTGAGTGGGCTGGTCTCTTTCTAAGATTAGAGTTTGGATCTTTCTTCTTAAAGACAAGGTGTTGCTCAAAAATATTGATCAGACTGTCGGAGACTCCAAGAATAACAAATGTGAAGTGTTATTTTCTTCTTCTGTTAGCAGGGAAACTAGAAAGACAACCAGGCCCCTTTTTATAGACCAGAAAATCTACCATCCGAGCCACAGGAACATGTCCTAGAGCCATGCAGTATGGAATCCTGCCACGGAAAGTAAGAAATGATCCAAGAACATTATTGCTACATTCATGAATAATACAGAGCATTAACAAGCAGATTCGACAGGCCGATTTTATTCCTAATAAAAATTCACATTTCTATGAGAAGGCTATATGTATGTTGAGCTGTAATGCTATTTGAGACTGACACCCTGGCCAGCTGAAGCCGTACAACAGGGACTGGGAGTGTCACTGGAATTCATTTTCAGACATCCGAAATTGTATCAGAGTTTAGTAAAACACATGAGTATATGCACACACTCTGCATTACATTGTGCAAAGGGAAAAGCCCTTTCCACATATGCCATGAGAGCAAACACACACTTAAGCTTCCAGGAAATACATTTGAGTCTTTCATACGCTTGATTTTTCGCCATTCACCGAATAAACGTGTACAGTAGATTTCTACCTTTACCACTACTGTTTAGGACACTTGCCTTTGATGTGACCCCCAATTGGATGACTGCTGCCAACACGAGAGGCCCGACAGCACACCACCTGGATGCCACCTGTTATCCAGTAAGTGGTTATATGTGAATAGATGCCCCAGTCCGGCTGTTTGTTAAGTTTTCGATGTCAGCTTCAATATTGTTCTCCATTCATCAGTTAGAGGAAAGATAAGAGAGAGACAGATGATGCATGGTAGCTGCAGGTCTGACAAGGTTTATAATGGTCTATTTTAGAAGGTTAAAGGAAAAATAAAAGGGAAATGGTCAGAATGTAAAAACAGAGAGTGAATGGTGTTTGATTTATCAGAAGCCTTTGACTTGCTGCACGCGCACAACACATACTCGCAACAATACATGAGTGCACTATGAGTGTATACCCTGTATGTGATGCCATGCCCAAGAATAGTCATTACAGCGAGATTAGCCTCTCATCCCCTGTGAAATAGGCTATTTCCAGCGTAGTGGCTGACACACATGGCTGATTTAGGAGGTTAAGGCCATGGCTGCACCGCAACACAGAGGTCATAAGTCTGTCCTTTTTGTTTGAACTGTACCGTGTGTGTGTGTGTTTGTGTGTGTGTGTGTGTGTGTGTGTGTAGGTTGCTGGTTATGGAAGGCCCCATGTTGGGACCCCCTCTCTTCACCCTGACACACACTGCAACAAAGGGGTTTATTGTTATGGATAAGGTGTTGTGATTTAATAGACCATGCAAATTGTTTAGCCACACTAACGTGGCGTTGCTCTATGGATTGCAAAGACGGGCAGTTGGTCTACCCCTTTGGTCTGAACTTAAATATCTAACAGCTTTTGGATGGATCGCAGTGGTGTATGCCATGACAGTTCATTCCCATTCATAAATTCTAATGACTTTGGTGATCTTTGTATCATCTACCACTATTATCAGGCCCAATGCTAATACCGGCTGAACTAATGTCATCCCATCTACCTCAGCCTTCCTTTGTGTTTCGCACTAATTAGCAAATGTTAAAATGCTGAAAGGCTAAATTGAAAATGGCAAAGATTGTGCCTGCTAAATATCATCTATGGTTATTGTGTGCCTCACAGAGCCGTCACCACGGCTGTAAACTTGGTCTCGTTAAAACTAAGAGTGCAAACGTGGACAAAGTCTCAGCAGCACATCCCATCGGACACAAAGCTGTACACACATACGCAGCACATATTGTTGTCACAGTCGGGCTCTTTCATTAGCTGCTCTGACACTTTTTCTTTAGACTGGACTGAGTTGTAGACTTTGTTTTTTGTTTGCTGTGTTTTCCTCTGTTCCTGTGCTGCCTTTGCACATCTACACACCTGCTCTGTACCAGCCTAGTTCGTCTTTTCCCGCTCCAGAGTTCTTCCCAGCCAATCAGCTCCTTTCTTGTTCCCAGAGTTTCCCCCCTGCAACCGCTCCCTGCCTCTACTCCTGTTTAATCACCTCACTCCCCTTATCTGAGCTTCTCCGCACATCTCTCCACCTGCACTTTTTCCCCTTGACAGATTAGGTTGTATTTAAGTCTGTTGTCTGTTCTTTTTCTTCCACTCTTGGTTGGATCCTTGGTTTTCGATTTCGTTCTGTGATTATCAGTTTGCCTTGTCTGCACGAACCGTGAATAAAGATTATTTTCTTCGAGTTCCTGTTGCCTACAGGCATCTGCATTTGGGTCCTCCTGCTCCACTCTTCATGACAATTGTACTGTGTACTAATGGTATAATGCATCTGTTTCACACTGTAGACTTTGCCCACATCATAAATACCCAGTTAGCAACAATGAATTTAAAATAAGCTCTAAGGTTAGCACACACAAGTGCCCTTGAATAAGTGCTTACCTTTTAAAACTGCTTCCAATAAGCTTGACATTGTACAAAAGCCTCAACAAAATCGTCTAGGGCTACATCCCAAGGTCTTATCTTCTCAATACATAGAATAGTCAGCCCATTCAGTTGCTCTTTAGCTACAATCTTTAACTTTTGTAAAGACCTGCTTTGTCACTAAAGCTGACATAATCCATTGTATATGTGTTACAATGTGCTATCTTCCTTCCCCACTGGTTTACACATAGTATGGATATGTTACTTGCAATGTTTTTTTCCCCCATAACTTGACATTTGATTGCAGTGACTTACTTTATGATGAACATGTTGTGAATGCTTTGTGAGAGCTGGCTGACATCACCTCATAAAAAAAGGATAATAATTGGAGACCTGGGCCCTATCAACTCTATTTCCGATGAGCACATCATCCTCTGCTGTAATACTCTTTCAATTAATGTATTTTGACAGCTATTACAACATCCCCTATTCCCGTGTTTTTGTCAGCCTCTGCAAGGACAACTGACAGTCCACCAAGCCAATGCTATCAATAAGCTCTCAGATACTTTCCTCACTCCTGCTTCTCTTTTATCGCATGTGTATATGAAACATTTATTACACAACAACAACCATTAAAAAGAAATGCAAATGTGAATAATAGAACTACAAATTAGCATGTAGACCTTTAGCCTGCGGGTTTGTATATCACAAGTTGAATATATTTTCTGTAAGTATTGCTGTTCATTCAAGTGTTAGAAAAAAAGAAACTGGCAAAATTTCACATTGATAAAAGATAGTTTCACGAACATTAGCCATACTTTACATTTCCAGAAAAAATTACTTCACCCAGGAGGTATAGGTAAATGTTTATGCATGTGGCATTAATGCGAATAAAACCACACAGCCATTCCTCAACATCAAAGCTATTCTTTCTTTTTGCATTCAAATGATGACAATACATCTATTATCGTCTCCCAGTGATGTGGTTTATTTCTGCTGTTTCCCATTCAGAGCTGTGGGATTGGGATTCATAAAGCCAATGTTTGTGTTTGTGAAAAAAAGGGTTGTGAAGCTTAACAGAATGCCATCCATCCTCATTAGCGTTATGGGAAGATCAATCATTTTCCTGCCTAAGAAAGCCGCAGCACGGTGTCTTTGCATTCTCCCTGTTAAAACGGCCCCAACTGCACAGTACTCGACACAATGCGCTGAAATACTCTCTAATCACTGAGCACCTGTTTCATCTTACAAACACAATAGAAATAGCTGCTTTTAAATCAAACAAATTTTATTTGCTTGTACAGGCATCAAAGATATGATAATCCTTGTTTATGTTTACCCTTATGCCTAGAGTCGAATTTATGGCAATAAAGAGATCCAAGGTACTAAGTTTTTGAGTATAGCAAAGGTTAAAACTCCTTTATTCAAAAACACGTGGTTACACCCGTAGAAGTTATTTTCAAGCGAATAAAAATAAAACAAATACCTTAGATCATACTCACATACACACACTGTCTCCTATTATATGTCAATCCACAGACAAATGAGGTTGTGTGATGAATGTGTGGAGGGAGATCACTCTAGCTTTAGCCTGCTATCTGGTGAATGTCAATTGGCCTCGATATCCGGCGTCAGACAGAGACAGATGAGGTAGGATTGTTGGATTACAGTGTTGTATCATATCCGTCCCCAAACACATGTGTGTGCACACTCGACCGAAGATAAACTGATTTAAAGTGAATGCATGTCTTTGTGTTCACATATCTTCATAATCTAAGTACTGTATAAAAGCAAATTTGTGTTTTTGCCCCTCAGATGACCTTGGAGATGTTCCTGCATGGGTAGCCTTCTTCTATCAAAGGATTGTAATCAGTTGCACTCGGTCATTTCTATGGATAGCATAGCTTTGTATTTAATTTGACTTTTTTATCCTTTGACCAGATTATTGATCAAAGCTCTACAAAGAAAGATATCTTTTTCTTGGAACAACCTGGATCATAAATGTATTCCAGTACTTTATATCATTTTTGAACAGTAGATTGCTACCTGAAATGTACAGTATTACTCAATATTTAAAGAATACTGGTGATTGATAGTCTCATCAGAAATGATTCTATTTTGATGGCTAATATGTTCATTAATATTCTGTAATGAGTTTTACTTCCATGCCAGCAATCATTGTGTCAGAGAGGGTGTCACATTTTCTAAATGGTGGCTTTTTCATTTTGGAATGGAGCTCTTCTTGTGCCCTTTAAATCATGTTTAATTATCTTTCTCCTCTTAATCAACACACACGTGCACAGACAAAGGTTAGATGCATTTACACACAGGTAAAAAGCGTAATGCCTGTATATTATAATATATGACCTGTCATCGTGCGACATCTCTTAGAGGCTCATAACAACTTCTTGTCAACATGTAAGAATATAGCAGAACTTTCATCTTTAACATGCAAGTGAGTAAACAAGCATGTGTATCATTAACCTTCATTCTCTTGAGACTGAGGTCAAAGGGCTCCGACACACACATGGTATATTGGATAATTACGTACTAAGCAGTCTCTCAGAGCATCTTTATCATGCTTGACAATGATTAATGCCTCTTTGTTTGTAACGTACTGTATTGTGTTGATGAAACAGTGATAGTGTTAACATCTTTTTCCTCCCTGACAGATTTAGCCATTATCAGAAGCTGTGGCATGTAGGCTGAATGGGTAGTACCTGTCTTTTCATGTTTTGTGCAGTGATCACACATCTTTATTGCTTCCACGACCTGGTATTTCTAGCTGAAATTAATCACTGTCAAGAGGAAAGAGGTTTAGAAAATATTCAAGGTCAAAAGTCTTTAAGTTCTTTTGAAACTTTTTAGCTCCAAGGTGGGATGCTTGGAAAATGTCTTTGGTTCTCTATTCACTGTGGGGAAAAATACAGGAATTATATAGAGCAATAACAGGAATTTTGTAAATTATAAATAAATAAGTCACATTTTACCTCTGCCAGGAAACAAAACATCTGGATGATTTTAGTTATTTTTTATCTCAAAAAGTGGACAGCATAAGTAGTCTAGAGGGAAAATATGAGTATATAAATAATAAAATAAAAAGCTTAATCTTAGGAAAAAAAGCTTAATTAAACTCAAGAGACAAAAAAAAAGTGTTTTTAAAACATCAGTGGTGTGTATCATCAATGCATACATAGAAGATATTCTGTGGAAATGTTGTATGGATGGAAAATAATATAAATGTAACCAAACATAACAAACTCAAATATAATAGATGCCAGGAGAGGGAGTGAAAAAGCTTACTATCTCTAGTTAGCAGCCACATGTGTGTAAAATTCTTCCAGATGACCCTCAACCTCTGCCTTTCTGTAGCGCAATTTTCAATGGATTGTCCAAATGCAAAGAAAGAATGACGCCTTCATTGTAACGATTTGGTGAGCACGGGTTTGCACCCAAAAGCTGGATTTGAAGACCAAGCACACAGAGATTAAACTATTATGTTATTTTTATGTAACAGGCAGGATTCAAGAAACCAAGAAGGCAAACTAAGGCAGGCAATCTTCCCCAGGCTGGGAGCAGGCAAAAAGGCAGGAGTCCAAAGTAAAGACGGTCATACAGGCAGGTAACAGACAGGCAGACATAGTGTCTGGACCGCTTAGTGAAGTGTACATAAAACAATCTGAAAGGGTACACGAGGAAATGTGCCGGTATAAATTTGCAAGGAACAGGTGTGTAGGTGGAAGGGGATGTCAGGTCATCTAGTGGATGCTTAGAAGATGGGTAGGTTTGGGGAGTGAGAGGAGAGTACATGGCCTGGGAGGAGTGAGCAGGGTCTGGAGTTAGGGACAGAGAGCCAGGAAAAACAAACAACTAGAAAGTCCTCATGACACTCATTTGCACAAACTTGGAACTCTCAGATTCCCATAATCCCTTGAGTGCTGGGGAGTTGTGTATGGAGTATTTAGGCAATACTAGTTGGCTCGTAAAATAAATAACTATATGACCATGTCGCATTAACGCTGTATTTGCTCACTGAATACTACCCAAGGGGGTCATGAGATAATTTCTCTGGGGCGCCAGATGGTAAAAAAAAATGACATAACTTATAAAAAATTAAATAACATATTTAAGACTCGGGAATGGCTTTTACATTACATCGCCTGTAGCAATGAATAATTTGCCTTAGACTAGATTTTGTTGAATGTATTTGTGAGAGTCAATGTGTTCCTGCACATGAGTTTCTGACGGGGGATATCCAGCGGGTCAGGGGGAGAGAAAAAGTGCTACAACAGCAGAGAGACAGTGTAGATAAAAAGTCAAATATAAAATAAGTATAAGTAAGAATAAGAACATATTCGATCAACGACTTTCTCCTCATGGCAGTAGAAAATACAGTCCAGTCCGCGTTACATTTCCTTCAAAGCGTATTTGCTGCTATGAAATGAGTTGCATGTAAATGTTATTTCTAGGCGACAAGGTAGAAATAATATAAACCAGATATCAACCACTGTTTCGTATAGTAAGCAGTATGTTGTTAATCAGAAGGCATTATGGGAAATAGAAGTATATATATACCAAAAAGTTCTCCAAATTAAATGACATAATACACAGTTTGTTCATCCCCTCTAGAACGACACATCGAATCGTTTTGAAGACTTAAAAGCCATAACAATTTGCCAGGATTCCGGCTGTGCTGTCTTATGCTGTTGCTCTTTCAAACAACATGATGAACACTTCCGGCTATCTCTCTAAAAGGCCTTTTCAGGACTATGATGTAACATCTTGAAATGGCGTGCTGAGGTTTATATTTACATTTATTTTTTAATGGTTGTTTTTATCTGTCAACATGTTGGCTCAAATGAAAAAAGAAAGTATTTGTGCATATAAGGATTAGATAATATTTTATCGGCTTTCGGGCACTGACATGGCACAGTAGGGGGCGCTGTTTTCTGCTTCAGCAGTGACTCATTCTGTGTCTGCCATGTGCCTCTGTGGGTGATTTGGCATTTAGGGGGGGGGGGGTTGGAGTCAAGGAGGTTAGCAAGTGGGAGGGAAAAAGGAGATTTATAAACCCCTTGAAAGCCGCAAGGATAGAAAAGAAAAAAAGAAGGAAAGGACAAGAGGAGAAGAAGAAGAAGGAGGAAGAGGTAAACAAGCAGTGGAGAGAGGGAAAGAGGAAGGAGGGGTAGGTGGTAACGAGGAATGACTAAATGAAGGAGTCAAGGAAGGATTAGGCAGTATTGGAAAAGGGGAAAGTAGGTAAACAGAGAAAAACTGAAAAAAAGAGGGAAGAATTAATGAAAGAAAGCTAGGTATATGAGAGGGATTAAAAGAACCAAAGAAGGAACAAACAAAGCTGGGGGAGAAAGAATAAATGTTCGCAGATCGATATTTCTGTATTGCAAGCTGCTTCCGCCTGATCGGCTGCTTGCTTTGTCCCGCTACAAACGGCAAACTTTTACATTCCATGCACAGGGTCACTCTTTTGGTTTGTCAGCAAATAATTTAAGAGCAAAATTGTGTTTCTAACAAAAGTAGGCATAGCCACTGTGTCTGGAGTCAATTGCACTTTAAATGACAAAACAAGTCAGTGCAAGATTCTAAAGCAGCTCAAAACACAACGGTTGTACTTCACGGATAGCAACGGGTCAGCGAGCGTTGGTTTGCAGGGCAGACTGACTTGCCGGATTTGATTTTCCCATTCAGCGTCTTCTGTCGCTTCCTTTTGTTATACCTCACTATAGCTATTCCTGAGCTCATCACTGAAGAGCCAAAATACATTTCCATCGATTCTCACGGAGCCATACCAGAAAACTTTTCTCCACAAAGGGTTGCTACTGTAGATGTACAAAATACTGTTCCTATTAGCTGAAACATGATCCTTTCATGGTACGAACACAAGACATACAATTACCGTAAGGTGCCCTGATTAACTTGTTTTCTTGAACGTGAAGGCAGTGTTATAGAAAGAAAACCCATTAATATGCTGTCAATGTTACAGGTTGAATCCCACTCAGGGACCTTTGGGTCTGAGAGCAATCCCACATGTTGTACAGGCCACTTGGCCAGAGTTGATCATGCCAGTGACTGTGGCATTTGTTTTTATACGTACCCACCATCTTGATCCAAAGCCTTTTTTAGGCTCTCTTGCTGCATCTGTGATGTTCTTAATGGCTCTTTCCTGCGGCGCACCTGTGTTAGCGAGGAGTTTAAGAGCCCTGTGAGAGTTTGCCCTCAGAAGTCTCTGCAATCACTCTTTTTGTGCAGACAGACCTCCCCTGCATCTGGCACTCACCTACCAGCTTCTTGTACCTGGCCCTCCTCCTCTGCATTCTCCGTCTAGTCGTCCAGTCCAACAGGACCACCCGACTCTCTCTCTCTCTGGATAAGTGTGGCCACTGCAACTTGGCCTGGGAAGTTGAGGTGATTTCTCAGGTGGACTGTCAGCTGCTGATTGCTCTGGTTGATCCTGTTGCAAATGGCGTCTGCTATCACGTTCAGCACCTGATCAGCCACCGGTGGTTGTGAGCGTCTTCGAGCAACAGGTGAGGATGTGCTCCAGGGATCCTTAAGCCACAGCTTAAGCTTTTTCATAGGCTATGCACAAGTAAACAATACATAATTTAAGATTGCCATATACAAATAAAAGTCTTGCTTTTTTCAATGTAGCTCCTAATTACTTGATAATGTTGAGCTTCCTATTGTCTAATTAACACTCATTTCCAGTCATTGCCTCTACACAGTAAAATTTACAACAAAGCCAAAGTTTGGAAATGTAAACTTTGCTTGTTATCCCTGAAACATTGCACAGCATGTGGTTCACAGTTCCTGTGAAAGACATGCATCACACTGTGAATACCCTCTGATTGTTGAGCAGTGCTCAGTTTAAGATAATTACCAACTGGTATTATTGCAGATTCCTGTGTTCCTATCAGATTTTTTTTTTCTCTGATTCAGGAGTTAACAAGCAGTGCATTATGCTGGAATGCTGCTAATGCCTCTTTGTTAGATTTGAATTTGAATAAAAGCAGCAAATGTATGAGATGTCACGCAGACTAGGCCCAGAACAAGATAGCTAGCCTGCCAGAGGGAGAGAGGAGGGACTTAACATTCCTATCTAATCTTTCCTTAACCTTCGTTCTCTCTGTCTCTACTCATTTCATTCTATGCTTAGTTTGTGAATATTACCAATGTATTACATACTTTACATATATATAGTAATACTGTGTTTACGGTATGTATATGTGCATGTTAACAGGCAGTGTTTACACCTTGTGTTACTTGAATGACAGCGTCTATTGCACACCTGATCACCTCCTCAGACCTTTCCTTTCAAGAGACAAGGATTCAGATGACACCAGCAGTGTGTCTGGTAAGATTACTGGCTGGTCATCCAATCAGTAACTGGCTCTGTTAATGTTAATGTGTACATTTTGATTTAATCAATGCTTTGTAATATGCTTTTTACATTACATGTCATTTAGCAGACACTCTTATCCAGAGCGACTTAAAGTAAACTAACTACAGGGACAGTTAGTTCAACTCCCCTGGAGGAATTTGGGGTTAAGTGCCTTGCTCAGGGGCTCAATGGTGGCATGCTGTGGAACTGTGGTGTGGATTGTCTCTGTTTTGGTTATCAAGCTATACCCAATGCCATTCTGACCACCATCACACACACCTGTACACATACACATTTTTACAAGAGTGTGTCATACCAGCCAGCAGGTCTCTGGCAGTGCCAAACTTTGATGCATTATAAGCATTGCTCCAGAAATACTTTTTTATGGCTGGCATCATTACAGGGCACTCTCAGTCATGCACACTCATTTCCATTAACACACACATATGCAAGCACACATACACGGCCTTAGTCCAGACATCAAAGCGGTGAGAGGAGGCCTCCATGATCCTCCATAGAACCTGTTCAGCAACAGGAGACAAGTGGCCAAATAAAACATTTAGAAATCTAGGTTACTGGCACGCATGAATATCTTATGCAGCTCTTATTATGTGGGAGGGTGACACAGTGATTTGAAGCTGGGCGAGAGATGACACACGCCTCTGCATAAAATCCTTAATTCCCACTTCAGCTACATATTCAGCGGTGGAGATATCTCATTCCTCTCATTTGAACAATTGTTGTGTTTGCCGTGTGCAATGTACCTATGGGACGTTACAACAGGTGTCCATCAGAGCCAGTTGTTCTAAACATACATCCCTGTTTAAAACGCATCCATGATCTTATTAACAAAAAGGAGATTTAAATTGGTCATGCGGCTTCAATCAATTAGTCATCCAGTCAGGAAAGAGTTGCTAACAACCCTGAGGGCAGATTTAAAATGGTAATGTTGTTTACCTGGCAATTGATCATTTGTAAGTGGAACCAAGACCAATCTGTTAGGGTTGATCTTTTCTACTACCCCCTGAGACTTGTTCACCAACATCATTCACGGCTGGGGATGAACAGTGTGATTCAGGCTTCAGCAGGAGATTACATTTCCTCCGACTGAGCCCCAGTGTTAGGTTGGGGCACACATGGGATGCTCTCACCATCCTGTGTGTTAAAAACCTTTCCTCCCAGACACACTGCATTACATTGCTTTTGTCAGAGAGCAATGGATGCAACCTTAGCAGTCAAAGGATTCAAATTGAAGATTTGAGCCACACATGTAAAATTAGATGAATTTCAAGTCAATGCTGGAACCAAATATGTATTCAGTTCAGTTTTAAAAGTCATTTAAATAAACTGCATTATGTAATACTGCAAGTAATGAGATAATTAGTTACAGTGTAACTGTTTTAAACCGATATAAATGTAATCTCACCAACAAGACATTTGGTGTTTTATGCATATATTTGCACACAAAACATTTTTAGAACAATCTATGTTCTGTTGTTATGGGCCAGCAACAATGTAACAGAACTTTAAAGGAAACCTGGCAGGTTTCAGAAGTAAAACAGTAAATCAAATCTGAATTGATCTGGTCACAAACCTTCAATCTTCTTTCAAATCATTGCACTTTTCAAATCCCTCCATCCTGATAATTCACAATTAAGATTGTAATGCAGGCCTCCATTTCATACAAATATACATGTAATAATAAATTTTATACACGAGCAGCAGAGTGTAATGTACTGTAGTTATATGTTACTTAAATACACATTTAAATGAATAATCATGGCACATTTTATACTCTTCTATTTCAAGGGACCTAACCACCACAACATAAATGGTAAAAGCACTGCACTAATACAACATGGTACGTTTTCTACCTTACTGGACAAAGTGCTTTACAACTTGTCTCTCATTCATCCACACAATCACATACAATTGCTGGCCTGCAATGGGGGGTTGAGTATATTGTTCAAGTAGATTTAGAAGTGGACAGAATGAGCCAGAAATCGAACCACCGACCCCACGATCGACCTCCCCCACCTGCTGAGTCTCAATCACAGGTGTCCACACTGTGAGCAGTTAGCCTAGTGAATACAGTGTGTCCATTTTACAGTGAGGCCAACCAGCAAAAAGAAAAAATGTCAATCTATGTCCTCCTACAAAAAAAAAAAAAAAAAAAAAAAAGAAGACCATTGGATTTTATTACCTCATAAAACCACAGTGATGAATGTAGGCTTAGCAGGTATTTTACAGCTAGTGTCTTAACAAAAGTGTGGGAGGATAGGACTGGCCTTTCAGATAATGTAGTCCACCTTCTCTTTGATCTTTCTGGGTGGGGGACAGGCGTGTGTTGAGCAATACTACTCAACCTCAGCTTTATGGTAATGTCACTCATTACAGCCATGACCTTGAAGGAACAACACAACTAAGGTTGTGTGTGCATGAGAACATGTGTTTGTTAGTACGTGCAAGCATGGGAAACTGTGGTTGTGTCCATGCGTGTGTCTTTGTAAGTGTGGTGCTATGCAGCTCACGTGAGGCATTATGTAGATATATTGCAGCCTTTGGCATTCACGAATCCGGGATTATATACTGCACACCAAGTGGGCTTCCTTTACTACTCATCACTGTCTTGTGCATATGAAGCCATTCAACATGTCCTTTGTCTTTTGCTCTCCATCTGCCGTGTTTTCTGTGTCCCTGCATGCATCAATGTCAACCGCCCTCCCCACCGGCTTTTGATTTATTAATCCTATCCTGGTCTGTCATTACTGTCTCCAGAAGGGAGCATTGATGGACCAATATGTCGGGTCTGTCAGCAGGAGAATCGCCTCATGTCCACAAATATCATGAATATTCTTCTGACAACCTGTGGCCTGCAGCATCTCAGATTTAGATGATACAAGATGATATATTAAGATGTTACAAGACACTCTGGGTTATTTCATTGTGAGGATGGATACATTTTTTGCGGCAGAAGCCCTCCTACAGAAGAGATGTTTCATGGGAAATATTTCTGTGGCTGTCATAGCCCTCCATGTTTTTGAGATCCCCACAACATAGTGTCAGGCTAATGTAACGCTCCTTTTCTGTTAGCTAAAATAAGACAAACCGTGGGGGAATGTGCGCTCAAGAAACTTGTAAATATTGTTCAAAGAACAAGTGACATCTTCCTCTTTTGCTCTCTCTGTCACCTCAAACAACATTTCCTCCGACAGTTTTGCCTGCCAGCTGCAGATCATGACCATCGTCCCTAGAGTGGTGGGCATTAGAACAAAAGAACAACATGAACTGTAAGAATACAACAAGCTCTATCAGTCTCCGGTGCTTCTTTAATAACACTAACCCAGCGCGTGATGCAGTGTAATTATTAAAGGCTTATGCTCCAGGGCAGAGCCGTATACAGATCTAATCTATCTATCTATCTATCTATCTATCTATCTATCTATCTATCTATC
>CALSCE010009645.1:4334610-4336449 GCA_943593645.1 Bovichtus variegatus | reverse complement strand
ATCCATCCATCCATCCATCCATCCATCCATCCATCCATCCATCCATCAATCTTTCTACCTACCTACTTACCTACTACCTACCTTAGTGCTCATACCTCCACTAAGTATAGTTTTTCCTGTAACCACCAAACATTTTCTATTTGAAATATTCTCTCGGAAGTCAAAGTATTCCTTTCATAGTTTCATTTTGTTTACTTAGTCGTAGACTTCCCTGTCAAAACAAAAATGAGTCTCCCCCTCTGTATCTTTTTGTGACTGCGGGCTTGTGTCTTGTGTCCATTTATGTGTACAGATCTGCCTATGTATGTGGGTGATCCTGCAGGCTTACTTTTCCCCACATGACCTGAAACCTTAGAATAGAAAAGTGGTCATTTGTGAGGGCACCATCTGTGCACCCATCGGTCTTCTTATTTGTGTGTGTTTTTACGTCAGTGTGTGTATGCACTACAGTGTATGTCCCAAGGACATATTAGAGCAGATTTATGCACACCACTGCTGTGTGGAGTTCACGTCTGGCAGCCGACTTCCAGGTTAACCCTATTAGCAGGCCTGTTGTTGCTTGGAAGCCCTCGGTCCGTCTACAATTTTTGCTCTTTTACCCCTGACATTCTTTATGGGCCTGTATGACAGAGAGGTTTGTTTCAGTCTTATTAAATGTTGATTGGGAAAACACTTTCTTGCATGTACGTTTTCATTTTACAGGACAACCTAGAGCCGTGGTTCCCAATCTTTTTCCTTAAGGGACCCCTTTTTTATCATTGAGTAAACTGACGACCCCCGACTAAAGTTAAGTGACGTATTTTATGAATATTTTATATTATATTCAATGCATAAAAATAACGATGAAGAACAACCGATAAACTGTACAATTAACCTAATTAGTAAACGCAATAACTGCACGAAGTTTGTATAAAATTAGCAATTTGATGAATGTTCAGTTGATTATTTCCTGTGAATATTATATTGCATCCTAAATACGTTTTCCTGTTATTTTTGGGAACTTGAAATACTCTGTCTGTATTATGTTGTTTTTTTTTAACATAGTACAGACAGAGCATTTTTTATTTTAACAATCATACATACTTAATAGGCTTTTTTCTTTGACAAATTCTGTCTTTTCTTCTCCTTCTTCTGGCCATTGTTCTATTAGCTCCTTGGTTGTTTTAACTGCATACTTTTCTTATGCAGGATGAGGCTGTTCAGCAGAGAAGGACGGCTCTGTGAAGCTTGTGTTCAGGTCTTCACAGTGCCCTTATCCTGTGAGATAAAAAAATGTATGGAAAAAAAGTGTATATCTTAATTAATCCAAACATTAAAAATGACAATTTCCTTTAGTTTTCTTCACATAAATGAATGAAATCCAGGGATATAGGCCAACTGTATATTTTCATTAAAAAAAAGTTGTATTACACCGCCAAGAAGGACTTGCGGCCCCACCTGAACCACTGACCTAGAAGCTACCTGAGGCTAGAACCAAACCACATCTTCCCAGAAGAACCCAGCACCACCAGCACTGATGAAATATTCAACAACTCACCAAGGCCTGGCAAGGAATGGAAAAGACAGATCGCCAAAACGCTGGATGTCATCACATCAACTTGAATTCACATGCACGCATGCAAGCGCACACATCACACGCACGAACACACTTAGAACTGAGTAAAAAAACAAAACCAAAACCTTAGTGCGCACACACATTCATCCATCACCACTTGAATGCACACGAACCTTGTCAGTATTTAATGTCTCGTTCTCTCCCAGGTTGGCATCAGCTGTCATTTGGAGATAATGTCTCAGATGTTTCCATACCTTTCCCTGTCCCCATGGACTCACCACACT
>CALSCE010009645.1:4322110-4332110 GCA_943593645.1 Bovichtus variegatus | reverse complement strand
AATCTGGCCCAAAAGTCTGTATATATCTCTGAAACAACATGTTAAAATCTCCAAATCTACCTCACACTGTAGTAGAATTGCAGTGCAAAGATGCTTGCAGCTGAGCTACCGATCGACCAGGTGAGGCTGTTTATTTTCAACCCACTTACTGGCATCAAAAATAATTAAAGAAAGGGCAGCTTCAATGAGCACATCCCATCTGCCTGAGAGGAAATGACACATTTAATATCCTGCTCATCCTAGTATAGCAGATGTACAGCTCCACCTCATGCGCTGGCTGCCGCCGAGAAGGAGGCTCAGATCCAATTAGAGAAGAAGTTTCATTTACAGAAACACCAATATAAACAAAACGTTGTAAAATCGTGATTCCGAAATGATGATAAAAAGCGTCAGAAACTAAACAGTCATGATGTTTGACGCCGGGGAAACTGCAGCCTTCATTCAGGGTGATAAAGTGACTTAATATCCACAGTGTCTGGGCTGCTCTGTTCAGTGGTGCCAGGAACAATTACCATCATCAATAAATGATAAATGCCACAACAGAGGAGAGGCTATTTCTCCGCTGAGGAGCTGGATCTCAGTACTGATGGATGCGGGACGTTCGCTCCTCTGCTCTCAGCGATAAGTGGAGAGGCAGAGGTTGAGACTTTGGAGGGGAATGGAAAGCTAATTCATTTGGGATAATGATGAAGAAGAGGTGTCGATAACGATAGCACCAGTCGGTATTAGAAAAATGATCAATCCAGGTAGCAGCAAATTCTGGCTACAATTGCCTTTTAGCTAGCTTTAGCTTGCATAAACACAATATACTGTGTTTTGCAGTATTGCAACAGGGCTAAAGTGATACAACCATGAGTCAACTCAGACGTAATAAATGCATCAATAGAGCTGTTGTGCCTCTGAGCCATGTTTTAACACTAATGGTAAAACATTTACACAGTCACGCTGAAGTGAAGAACAATTGCGGTGTTCTTGTACTGCAGATGATTTCCGTCTCTGGAGACCAATACCTATACTGGTGAACTGTATCATGTACATATTGTACCTGCTCAGAACAGATTTCTTCCACGTCACTGCATTTATTTCTCCTGAGGCAGTGACGACTATACAATAACTGTTTCAACTGCTGCTTGGTCGTATGGGAGGTGCAGTCTGGCGTAATGATGGCTGTGAGCTCAGTTCAGCAATTAGTGTGCTCACTCAACACAGCAGTAGAGCATTGAATATAGATGTGTGAGGGACCAGAGCAAGTACAAAATCATCATAATCGACACCGCTTGGAAATCTAAAAAAAAGGAGTCTCTATAAATTCTATATAATGTATCTATTAATATATATTTCCACATATCAGTGCTTAAATGCTGTTGCTTTGCAAAAAGCGATCATAGTAACAGCAACAGTTGGGCATATTAATGCAAATTCAGTGCCTTTGAACGTCTGTAGATGGGAAAAGAAATATGTGACCAAGAATGTATTTTTGTGTTCTCAACGACATTGACACAGTCATATCATACTGCAGATATTTGTGGACCTACAGTAAATGCCAACAGGTTTTACCCTACACACACATAACTGAAGTGTTGCTGCTGCACATCACAAAAAGGCTGTAATTTGTGTCATAGACATGTGAGATGCACCTCACCATTCCCTGCCACCTACCTCATCTCTCTGTGGGAGCAGCCGACAAGACCAACAGAGAGATATTTGTCATTTCAATCCATAACACGTCTCAGTACATCTCATCTCACACAGACCGCTGGCTAATGAGATCTGTCAACCATGTGCTCACGGCCTGCACATCTCTCATTTTTGCTAACATACAATATATAGGCTACACTATATGCACACAGACAGACACCACAGATGCATTGGAGCATGTGTGTGTGTGTGTGTGTGTGTGTGTGGGTGTGCACACACACACCTACTTCTTTGTCCTTACTAACTTCTCAGACTGTACTTGTAACTCATAAAACTCAGCACTCAGCTGCTGTTTTATCACCTCGGTGTGTATTGTCACGGCTACATTTCCGCTACACTGACATTGGAAAATTATACCTGACATACTTTAATATTTGATAGCTTGCTTACTACTTTTTCGGGTTGACTTGGGCTCTAGTATAGTAGCTGGAAGCCAGTAGCTTGATGAAAAACGTACTGCTGTTCCACACCACCCCTCTCAAGTTGTAAATCAACCCTGAAGACTGTCGGTTGCTTTTATTGACCAAGACCATTTTCCATCTATTTCATTAATTTTAAATGAGGCTTTATTCACTTTAGAGCAGGCTTTGGGAACCATGTTTTATATTGTTTCCAACGTTTTCATATTCATACACATGGGTTTCAGCACACATCAGTCTTTTTTAAAGCCAACCGGTGACACATGCAGTGCTGTATTTCCTAAACTACTTTAAGAACTTGTTTACAGTGTACATGTTTCAGATATTGGATGGCCATTTTGGGTCTGAAAACATTCCCCAAGCCTGCTGATAGATACGGTTGAGTGTCACCAGCATTGGATATGATGTGAACTGTAGCTTTCCTCAGCTGTTTCAATCTCTAAACCATTGGCACAACACACATGTTTCCACACCACTGCCTCAACAAAATAATGTTCAATGATGTAACATTGATTATCCCGTTTGGTCGGGAAAAAAAAACAAAACAAGTATGACATCTGTTTTGGACCTGGTATGCAGCAGCATGTGTTGTCCGAGCAATTATTGCAAGCCGCCAGTGTTGGCCTTTTGTCAACATAGAGTTTCCTTCAGCTGACATTGAGGACATGCCAATAATGAAAGTGTTGTTCATTAAGCTGAACATCTTCCTCAAGTAACAGTGAACTTTATTAAAATCTAGAGAAATTGTTGCTCCCCTGAATAAAGACAAGTGTGACTCACGTACACTGGGCTGCTGAGTTCCTCATTATATTTTATATAAAGTGAGAAAAAGAGATGCAAAAAGTGTCATTTACCAAGGAGATTGGTGAGAGTTGTGGAAAGGAAATAAGTACATTCATTCAATTGTTGTACTTAAGTACAATTTGACATTATTACAATGTACTTTACTTGTGTTTCCGTTGTATGCTACTTTATACTTCTACTCCACTACATTTAACTGCAGTTTTTAAACCAGTGGTTCCCAACGTTTTTGGCTTGTGACAACTTACCAAAAAAGAGTTGTCTGTGTCTAGTTGGGGCCCTTTGTCATATTTCAAATGTCTAAAGCTAGGTTTTCATCCAAATGTATGGCACATTTTAACCAAATTTCGAGACAATTGGCCAAAGAAAATGTGAATGAATGTTTGTTTCCATCCGATACCGTTAAGAATCATCTTGCGACCCTTAGAGAGGGCCGCACCCCTAGGTTGGGAAACTCTGAACTAAAATACCTAACTGTACTGTATACAAAGAAGTTACAGCTCCACCTCTTTAACAATCTAACGATGGGATATATAGTAATATATGAGTCACAATGACCAGGGTACTTACTTTTTATATTTTAAGTACATTTTGATGATAATACTTCTTTACTTTTTCTTGATTCAGGATTCTCTCTCTCCCTCTCTGTCTCTCTCTCCCTCTCCCCTCTCTCTCTCTCTCTCTCTCTCTCTCTCTCTCTCTCTCTCTCTCTCGTGTGTTCTGATCACGATACACATGTGTACACATGCACACAGACCTGTAAAATAAATGGTTTACACTCCTCAGTCTGTTCACCAATCCATTTTTACAATTACTACAGCAGTCATTTTTCATTCTGGGATTGGAGGCTCTCTGCTTGCTCTCTCTCTCTCTCTCTCTCTCTCTCTCTCTCTCTCTCTCTCTCTTTCTCATGTACAGCTCATGCATGTGCTTATAGTATGTACTGCCACATGCTTCATTTTTCTCAAGATCTCAAGATTCTGCATTCAAACGTTGTTTATTTAAATATTATACAATGACTGTTAAATAAAACAATAAAACACTGACATATTCAGAAGGAGATGCCTGCAGTTGATGCGATGCGGATCATGATTTAATTTCCCCAGGGTCTAAATCAGAGTCCTTGGAGGCTGCTTGATGGACAACCATACTGTGAGTTGTTTATGCTCCAATGAAAAAGATTTCATTAGCAGACTTTCTAAGTCTGTAAAACAACTACTCTTGGTTCCTTAGGAGGGAGCCCACCAGATAGATTATAGTGACAGTTAAGGGATAACTGTTCTGCTCTAAATTCTGGAACATATTCCAAAATCCTATGAATATTCACAAGAATGGTATGGCCCTTAAAGGCCAGTCGGGGCTCTGTTTAGCAGCCAGTGCTCTTGGCATGAATGACAGTGTCTCACTCCATCTTCATCCCCAGTGCTGGGTGATTATCAGAGGCAACATGGAGCATGGGTACAGAGAGTATACGGCAATCTTTGTCAGCTGTTGACAGAAAATGAATAGCATTTTCTCAATTTCCAATGCTTTCAATTATTATATGAAAAACAGGGAGTAAATCATTTTTTTTTTTTTTATCTGTGTTTTGATATATTGCAGAAAGACTCATGTGAGGATTCACATTACACGCCATGTAGGACACAAAATTGTGCGTTTTTAAGAGTAAGGGTGGGTGTGCATGGGGATGAAAGATAGAGGGTTCAGTATTCACAGTAACACAATAGTCTAACCCTGCAATGCAGCTTCATTATGTGACAGTGTCTACTGTTGCAGTTTCACATATGGTGGTTTGTGTGCTGTAAAGACACACACACGTGAAATGCATTTCATTCATTTGTCCTTCAGTGTGGGCACAGGCTTTGGCCTAACACGATAAATTGTAGAGTGAAGGATGGGCAAATTCAATTTCACCTCTCTTATACCTGCACACTTACAGTGAAATGAGAACACATAACAAAAGAGGTCTGATAAAAAAAAAAAAAAAACACACCCTATTATATTACATTTCCATTTGGGCTTGCAAGTGCGCGCTGCCACACATGTGGGGACATGACCACATTCACACAAAACAGCAATGAATTATTCAGGTCGAGAACTGAGAAGCAGATGACTGATGGTGCCCCTGAAAAAAAAAAAAAAATATATATATATATATATATATATATATATACATATATATATATAAATGGGTTTTATGAATGATAACAAAAAAAAAATTGGGGGTTTATCTTCAGTGAAGCCTCCATGGACAAAGTAGGGTTAAACTCAAACCAATATTTTGTTTTGTGTTGTGTTGTGTAGCCTTGGCACCATAAAGCAGCCAAGCACTACCAACAGCCGGTCTGCCAGTGCTGCAGGTATGCCGAGACTGTCCTCTCAAGAAAAGCAACAGAATAAATTTCTTTACGTCTAAAGCAACAAAGTCCTCTTAAGGCGGTAGTAATTATGACTTGTTCAAATGAGGAAGGCATGCGACGTTATTACTGAATGTATGGACAGAGTTGGTCTAAAAGAGGTTGGGGTGGATGAACACATGATAGAACACAGGAGTTGTTTGTTTCATGTTTCCTACCACAAGTCAACTTCATCATTTCTTATTTTAACCACGATGACTAAGGTCCCCTAACTTAACAAAGTAGAACATTTCGACGTAAACCACAACGTTTCCCTGACCCTTAACTGAGTACTTGTTTTAAAACAAACCATAATATATATTATATTATAAACCTTATAAAAGTGTTCCTGTGCCTAAACCTTTTGGGAGGACTTGACACTTCGACAATAACACAAATCGTCAGCATTAAATCAGATTCATTTCCTAAGCAGAACTTTGGTCATTGTTTAGATGAACACATTCACTGCTGTCTCCTGATGTCAAAAATGTGTGTTAATACTGTTCGGCTAATCCCTTAATCAGTAATTTCACGGTTAAAATAAGGAATTAGGAGCAGACACATTACATTTCCTGGTAAAATTAAGCGCTATTACAATACCAGGCACAAATACTTTCGTCACTTTCGTCAGTACGTGCATTTTGATGTCATTATAAAACAAAAAGCGGTTTGAGTCAAGCAACTCACGTACCACATATGAGCCATTGTCATTTAGAATAAATGAAATACAGATTGTTGTTTTGAAGTAGAGATGTGTTTTAATCACTGCTCGTGAACACAATTTTACAGCCAAAACAAAAGCAGAGAGCGTTCACTCCGACGGTCCTCTTGGGGAACTTTGATGACAAAGCAAAGCCCACAGCCGGATCTGGCGCCAAGGGAAGCAGCAGCGGAGATCGAGCAAGTGACAATGACAATTTAAATAGACCTGGTTGTTGATGGCAAGACAAAAAGCTCACTTGACGCGTGACCTGATCCAGAGTAATTCGTTTCAAGCGATTTCAGCTTCAGGACACACTTTGTGAAGTTTACTTAACGACACACAGCAATGATTTAGGACTTATTGAATTGTTTCATGAATCATCAGCAAGGAAATGAATGTAGAGGGACTCAAGGACATTACCTGAAAGAGTCGATTATTAAAGGAGATTTGGAATAGTGTAGTTTGCTTCTCTATGGTTCATGCTGTCAAATTGTCAGATTGCCAGATTTTAATTACATGCTGCTGAATACGCCACTTCCCTCCAGCACCCGAGGAATATCTGCTGCAATAGCACTGAGAACACATGCTGCAGTAATCAGAAATGCTTTCAAAAAGATTGTTGAAGTGTTGGATAGTCAGGAAGAGTTGAAAGCTGTGTGTGTTTCTCTGTGTGTTATTTGACACAGTAACTCTGCCCAGATGCTGAGGCCTGAGGAGCTTTTCCATCCATCTTTTGTCATTCATCCAATGTTAGATTGAGCGTCTGGGAAGCAGTATTCCACAGGAAGAATGGGGTGTAATGATCACATCCTTAAACAGCAACCATCAGCTATAAATTGACTTATGGAGATTCTCAACATGTTGATAACTGTGGCAGAACTAGCACATGATTCACATCATGTGCTGTCATTTTTCCCCCTGGTATTTCCTCTGTCATTACCAAAGCCCCTCTCGCTGTTGTGATGTGTTTCTGGAGTGAGAATTCCTCCTCTGCACTCAGATCTGTATTCCTAACTGGTCTTTTCACTTTAATATTCACCAAACATTTTGAATATACCATGAGGCTTGTGCTGCAGTTCGACGGCCCTAATTGCAGAGATATAATATTCCTCATAAGATTTATGAGCTATTAATCTGTTCTTGCGGAATGATTCATGAGTCTCAGAGTTGGGAGACATATGATTAGAGTTATTCATTTGTCATGGCTGCTGGAGACATAATGCTTTAAGCTACAGATATTTCATTCAAACTGCTGTAATGTTGGATCCCAGCCACGATACCCTCATTTTTACTTCTAAGTCTGTCAAGTCATGAAACAGTGACATCTGCGAAAATATGAGCACGCTCATTGTACTTTTGATCATTACTCATTGTACTCATTGTACCATTGCAGTTGACCAAATCAGATCAGTAACTCGGCTAAATGCTTTATTCTATCACACGCACACACACACATGAGACATAGTGTAAAGGCCAGGTCATGCAGATAAGCGTGTGAGCTAGTCAAGGAGGTCAACTTGAGTTTGCCTTTTTCGCTCAAAAAGTCCAAATGAAATGACAAAATAAGTTATTTGCAGTTTCTTTCCAGAAACACACATATAGGAGTAACACCACTATAGGCTGGAGTCATAATTCCTACGCCTTCCTATGCTGGAGGGATTTGACACTTGAATTTATACACATAGTTTTTGGGCATCTGCTGAAACGACTGACCCCGCTGTGTTCCTTGGGAAGCCTGCTGCCACACCACTCGCTTGAAAGGTATGCTGTCCCTTGCCGCTGCTGCTGGTAATATAGCTGGTAATATATATCTTAAAAGCCCCACATCCAACCCCAGCATTCACCTGTATGCTCAGAATTTTCCTGGGTTATTATCACTTCCTACTACCCGCTGTGCTGTATTTGGTGTTTCCTTGTGCAGAGTGATGGGGTCGCAGCCTAGAAACCAAACATCAATGCTGTACGTATTCCACAATCACATAATAATCTCTTCCACATGATTTAGCTAACTGAAGTTAACATTATGTACTCTCTGCAACAAACGCAATAGTGTTCTTTAAGGTCTAAGGTCTATTTAAGCTGACAGTGTTCTTCCTACTGCTCTGCTCTCTGCTACTGCACAGCTCATTCACAAATGTAGCACTATTTAGCAAATTAGTTTAGCTTTTCATAAGCCCCTCCTCCACCTCAGCATCTTCCTACAGTGGGCTGTGTTTTATTGTTTCTTTCTTTTTACTGTTTTATGGTATTATCTTTAACATTTTGAATCATTGTGAATTACTTTTTGACCTTGCTCTGTGAAAGGTGCTATACTGACTGAACTTCCATTACTTTATATTCTTCTCACGCTAGTGCTGGAGGAGAAGTTTATTATCATCACTCCCCACTCTTCTCTGTGCTGAGTTTGCATTTAGACTAGATGACAATTATAAGCTCTCCTCTGTTTTCACCTAGTGTAATAACGAACCTATTCAATATCAGTTGGCTAACTGAACTAATGATTATAAATTGATGATATGGATGATAAATCCTTAAGTTGGATGTGCCTCTGGACCTTATCTTTTATTTATGGCTGTTGCCTTGAAATATTACCATCTTAAAATGTACTCATACTGTAAGAAGAGCAAAACTTGCCCTGACTGGGAGAGGTAATTCATTTTAAATCTACTGCATGAGGACAACCATCAACCTAGTGGCAGTGTTCAGTACATTATGTTAAGAACTTTCACTCGGGCCTAGTCCGATTTAAAATGAGACTACTACACTGCTGCCCTAAATCCCATACAATACTCCAACAAAAGAAGTCTCATTTCACTGAACATGTCATCTCATACTAAGGCATATCTATCCGAGGATAGAGTGCAGAAACAGTGCATGATAAAAAAAAAAAAAGGTAGCTTGGTTGAGATCTCCATTGAGGGGTTTACAGGCTAGAAAATTCTGTCCAACATGACCTTAGCTGACCACCACAGGAGCCTCTGCTGCTTTCTTTCCTTCTTCTGACAGCTGGGATGAAGGTCTATCGCACTCTACTAAACCCCTTTATCTTACAGTGTAACCTGACACACAGGGGCTTACACACACGCACACACACACACACACGGACACACACACACACACACACTGTACTACTATAAACTTTATTTTTCACTGCCATCATTGGATGTTTCCTGACTAAGAGGATTTCAGTCAGTTCTTTGCTTTCATTCAGTTATCATACACAACCATGTGAATGTGTTTTCTGTCTGGTCGTGATCTGTTCGAAAGCAGACTCGGTAACAGTGCTTCACTTAAGCATTTCAGACATTGTTGATGATCGGTGGCACAGAGCAGTGGAACATTCACTACTTAGCATAAGAGTATTTTTTTCCCTACATTTGGCCGTAGGTTTGCCATGTGTTTGTAGTCATTTGCAGCTTCTGCTAGTGTTTTTATTCCATTGGAGTGAATGCATTTGCTTTTAGCTGTATTATCCATCAATTCAGATGCTATAACACATTCCATCAATATGGATCACAACAACTGAAAAGTCAAAGGCAGAGTCCATATGTTGCACAGCCAGAAACCATCAGGTAACAACATTGAAGAACTAATTCACTTTCCAAAAGGAAAAAGCCAGCAAATAAAAATAAACAATTCTATAGCATCTGACATGCTGAGCTGTATCCTCTTGCTGAGATAAAGACTGCTCATTTACTTAATGACAGAACACACAACACAATCGATTATCCGGGGCTCATGAATTATTTCCTTCACTTCTAAAGAGAAAGAAAAGCCAGTAGGGATGCATTTTATTAGGATTGCCCAATGTTGACCCTGCTCAAAGTCAAGCGATTTGAATATATTCAACAATGCTGCTGTTTAAGGTGATATTTGAAATAGTGTGAAGTAATTGATAGACATCCAGTGTTTGGTTTGCGAAGAGAGGAGAGGAGAGGAAAGGAGAGGAGAGAAGAGGAGAGGAGAGGAGAGGAGAGGAGAGG
>CALSCE010009645.1:4307975-4322010 GCA_943593645.1 Bovichtus variegatus | reverse complement strand
AGAGGAGAGGAGAGGAGAGGAGAGGAGAGGAGAGGAGAGGAGAAGAGAAGAGAAGAGAAGAGAGGAGAGGAGAGGAGAGGAGGAGAGGAGAGAAGAGAAGAGAAGAGAAGAGAAGAGAAGAGAAGAGAAGAGAAGAGAAGAGAAGAGAGGAGAGGAGAGGAGAGGAGAAGAGAGGAGAGGAGAGGAGAGGAGAGGAGTTAAAAAGGCATACAGACTTGGAACAGATTGTCAGGAAGACTGCATCATATCCTGTGGGTGAAACTGCCTGCTTCACTTAATTTTGGGCAAAAAGCATATACAATTAGCATGATAGTTCAAAACGAGGGGAGCTTTCATGCTGTGAAAAAACCTTCCACACTGCACTTTAGAAGCTGCTCTCTCTCATCAGTACCAAAAGGCTACTGCAAATTACCTTCCAACAGTTGCTCTTGCCTCCCCAAAACAGAGTATTTATTACTGAATAGATATGTCAGGTTGTTGTTAGATCAAACATACAAGTTTAAAGAACCATAAATAATTTTTAGAAACACACCTTCGCATCCCATCAGTGTTCATATTGCTGCAGCTTCTCCTTCTCCAGCTTGCTAACTAACATTGACTGAGCAAGGCTGGTGTGAGTGCTGGTTCTCTGGTGGTTACTGTGGGTTACCTTTGTGTAGACTGAATAGAACATCTGTGATCTAATAATATCCGATCTACCATGCATATTTCATGTGTTTTTGCAGCTATTTCTCAAATCTGCTTTGGTGAGTCATTTAGTCGCACATTTGGATGTCACTACACACCTTGGCAAATCAGGATCCATTTCCTGCACAAATTACTGCTCATGTTTAATTCACGGCCAATACATACATTCTAATTTGACCATACTAAATTATTAAAGTAAAAGATGATAGATGATGGGTGAAACATTAGTTCTGTGACTTAATCATCGCAAAGATTTGAATGCAGAAGGTAAACTGCACATTTGGCCACAATAATACCTATGACTAATTACTCCCACTCTAATATATTTGCCAAGACATTGATAAATAAAGGATTATCAATCACACTGTTGAACCAATCAGTGCAGTGAATGATTAAACTAAAGAATCAAGCCATTCTTTGTACCATAGTAAATGAAAAGTGCACACAGTATTATTATCATATTTATTTAACCCGTTCAGATCCCTTTCCATTCCAGTGGACATAACCAAAGATGCTTTATAAGTAAAGATAGTGCATTACAATCTGCGCCAGTGGTATGAAATGGTATACACTTCCTGTCTCCTTAGTGGGTGTTGTCTAATGTATTTTTATATTTTATTTAACTAACCATAAATGTTAACACAGCTAACAAACATGTTCAGCATTACGAAAAGTAATTAGCTAGTGCGTTCGCGAACGTGAGTTGATGTTAGCTTAACATTTTGACAGCAGTCTGACCAATGTTAAGGCTCTGTGTTGCCAGAGAGTGTGTTGCTGAGACAGACAAATCAGACAGATTTGTCTCGAACAAAGTAAATTTTCTCCTGATTTGTCTGTCTGAAAAATGCCATTATAAGCGTCAGAATGTGCGGAAGATGTATGGCTTGGTAAAAACGGGTCCAATATTTACTTTGGCGACTATGGGGCGAAAGAATCAGTCACGATCTGTGCTCACGTTCATTTTTCCCATTGAAGTTAATAGACTCGGACCTGCTGCTAGTCTCCTAAAGAGGACTCTTCATCCGGTCTGAAGAGACTTCCAGGGCAGCAGGGCAACTCATTAGTGGGCCCTAACTAACACGCACCAACAATTGTAACAGGACTCTATTCTTTCTGGGTTTGAAGCCCAAAGACTCCACTGACCTGCTGCAATAAGATCAGGCTGACAACTTGTCAGATACACAGATCTGATTACCTGCCACTGTGCATACAAATAATTCAGTCAGGGTCAGAGCCTCCTTCATCCATTATTAGTGGAAAAGGAGCAAACCTCATGTTGTACCTGCCAGTACTTAGCACCCAGGTTCACAGTTATGACTAATGCAGTGAACGTTGTCAGTCTTACAGTGTCCAGTGTTAAACACTGTGTGACAGCACAAGTGTAAACCATCTGCATGATCCCACAATATAGCTCACCAGGGAAATACACCCAGAATATGTCCAACAGATTTGACACTAAGTGGAGACGCTGTAGATTGTCTGCACACACATTCCACTTACTGTAGTGTGGTCACTGATAAGTATATGGTGATAATTATTCTATAGTTCTAATGCAAGCAATAGATTTCACTTGTCTCTTAAAAGTGCCGTATCATCTTTCTGTTTGTAACCGCCCTTTAGAATGAGAGACGGAAACGTTTTCTGATCCGGTCAGCTAAACTAAAAAAGGAAATCTGTTTAATGATGTGGCAACCTCATGATTAAGGTTTGGTTAGTTTTAGAACTAGCAACAATGACGACTGTCCGTTGGAAACAGGGAACCAACAACTGTCTCCAGTGACAAAGTTTTACTGACCTGTCCATTAACCTCACCCTGCAAACTTTGTTGGAGGCTCTAATCATCTACATTTAGAGAGTGGAAAGTCAAAGTTGTAGTATGGACTACCCTGAAAAAAGGGTTTTCTTTATATACATACAGTATAATATCAATTATATTAATATGACCTCCTAGATGTCAGCCAGAATCATAAAGTCTCATCTCCATCAGTGGCCCATAGACCAAAGTCAGCAGCGAAAGTTAGTCACGGCTTTGTGGAGCAGTCAAAATTGTTTCAATGGAGCTGGTACCTCAGAGCAGAGAGAACCCAGCAGGCTGTGCATTTCCAGCTGTTCCATTACCCCTTGAGACATAGGCTCAGCACTGAGATACTCAAAGCATCGCAGTGGTCAGACTGCGTCACATCAAACAAAGCCACCCTCGAATATGTCCTCTCAGGAAATCCAGCTCTATATAAGAGCAATTTAAGCTCACAACAAATAAACAAAAATCGCAATGTGGAAAGTAGACAAAAAGTCAGAAACAAGGAAGAGTAGAGAGAGGGCTGCTGCAACAGGCTGCCTACCACTCCTGGACATTTGAGATGTGTCTATGTGTTGCACAGCCAGAAACTGCATTGGGAAATTAGTTATTTTTACCAATGGCTTTGCCACTATTCTAGAGAGGCTGGGAGGGGACATAGAGAGAAAAAAATATATATATCGAGGCCACAGTTTACATATTTTTGCGCACCAGATATAATTTGTTACTTGAATTTAATTAAATCGTTACTACGTTTTGATTAACTTGCGCACACAAGATGGTCATTTTTGGCCTCAATTTAATTAAATCATCCCCTCTGCAGCTCCAGATGACATTTTGGCCGGCATTGTTTAAAAAAAGTTGACGTGGTAGCCATTATCTCGGTTACTCGGTAATTAGGATGGAGACACCGGATGAAAGACTGGCAGGAACAGGCAGTCCTGAGGGAGTTAGAAACAGAGCGCAAAGGTTTAAGTCATTCACAAGTTTTCGTGGAGCTGTGTGAACAGTTTTCAGTGTGTCAGTCTCCTAAATAATTATGCAGAAGAATCGGTGTAGAATAATTCATCAAAACCAAACGTTTGATGTGCACGTAAACACCAGGGGTTCTGTGGTTATTTTAAAAGATTATGATGCTGGTTGCACAAAACGTAACCAGCAGATTTGTGCGTAATTGTGGCTTGACAGCGCATCACTATCGTTAAAGAGTGCAGATGGCTTTTTGTGTATACACTTATCTCGTGGGCACAAAGTAACCAAAATGTGGGAACAATTTAATTAAATTGAGGCCACAAATGACTATCTATCTATTTATTTAAAAATGAGTGGCCTCGATTATATATAATTTTGATAATTAATATTTTCAAAACAACATGTGAAAACCTTCAAACTATTGGGAAGTCGTTCACAACGGATTTGAATTTATCATTCTTTGAAACAAATTGCAAATGTTTTAATTGTTCTATGCAAATTAGTACAACTGTCTACAATTTGCACAGTTACCAATTGACTATAGCTTGCTGATCAAAACTGATTATGTTGCTTCTCAGTTGTACTCTCCAAAACACGTATGAATATTTTTTTATTGTGTAAGTTATCACATGCACAATAGTCCATTCAATTGTCAAAATCTGTCAGGCATATGTTTTTTTTTTTTTTTTAACATAACAACATTAAATTGGTGTATTGCCAATCAGGTGAAACTTGAACTTATCTAATGAATGGGAAGTTTCTCACGTGAAACTTGTGTCAAGTTTGCTGACATGTTGCTATTCATAAGGGTTTTTATAGAGCTTGACTACAACAGAATAACTACAATTTCTGAACATGAAAGAACCTGGCCAGGTAAATAATGAACACGGGTAACTACCTGCGCGAGGAAGAGGAGTGAATGCATTTTAGTACAATATACATTGAGTGTTAATTAAAAATATGGCAGGATTTAAATGTGGAATTAAGAAACATGTTTACTGCCAGACTGTCAAAACATCTACACATTTTGACCACCATAGTATAGACAATGCCAATGAAACTTTTTTTTACTTTGAGGGCATTAACATTTTATGTGAGACAACTTTGTTTTGAAGCATGAGTTAAATGTTTTGGGTGAGTTATGACCTTTTGCAGGTGAGCTATGGTGTTTTTCTGTAAGCTGTTTTGACAAATGCAGCTAGAGGTTTAAAAATGTTTACACTGTTTCAAGAAATGAGCCAAAGCAATTAAAAAAAAGCAAATATTCACTTGCATAATGCTGTATTTCCCCTTCAGGAAATGAAGTCTGAAGCGATGAAATGAAGTGCAAGCAGTCTTATCCTTTTGGTCACAATGAATCAGAAATGTAATTCAAAACAGCCACATGCTGGCATGCCTATATAAAACTGTCTGGTTTCAGCCAGAGAAAGCTTGAGTATCTTGGCACATGTCTTTGTGCATGCTCCACAAAGACATGTGCAGATGCTGAAGACATGTGCAGTGTGATCAGATCAATCATACAGAAGAATATGTTTGCTTAGATAGTGTTTAAGACTATGGATCTAATTACAGTAATGATGCAAGTACAAAACTAATCCCAGTGTAAAAATTGAATGAGGGGAAATGCATGTATGAACACCCATATTTATTGACAAAATCAATTTATCCGGACTATGTTGGAAAGGTAGTATTTTGTTCCACTGTTTTCTGTGGTAAGACATAAAGGCACTGCAACTCCACATGGATATGGACTGTGAGATGGCCATGGGCTGCCTACTAATGGTGTGGTCTTCTGAGTTAGACAGCCGGGAGCCAACCAGCGGTTTTCGGCAGTGAAAGTGCCTTTGGTTGCCCAGGATGTGATATTTAATGCTATTTTAATTATATCCTGCAGATTATCGTGCATTGATCTTCATAAGCAGTGTTTACCTCCTGCATGAAGTCATTGCATGAGTCAGTTTTGCTGACACAGTATATGCCACTGATCTGCTGCAAGTAGGCTACTGCCTCAACTTCTCTATTGCTGTAGCCCTTTAGCGTTGGCCACATTATTTTCATTACAGTTCATTTTTATGTGTGCAAACGCTCACCAATTTCACAACATTTCTCAACTGTGATCACAATCGAGACACACACCCTGTGTCTGTTTTTCTGCCTCCAAATGGCAGTCGATAAACAGTTGGTTGAGACTTAAAGGGGACAGTGTGAACCTGCGGAAAGTCAGTGCAACATGTACCTGCGGTCGATCTCTGTGTAATGGAATCATAATCATTGCTTCCCTGGTCATAAATCTCAATCAGAGGAGGCGCTGTTGCACACTCGTACAGTACAGTACGTATCAAGGTGGATAGATAATGACGTAATGAATCATGGAGAGGTGATAATGATGATGAAAATGATGGTGACAGCAAAGGTGATGATGATGATAATGATGACGAGGGCGATGGCAACTATGGCGCATGTTTATTGAATCACAGTAACACACAAACAAATGAGCTCTTTCAGACATACCTGCAGTATTTTAAACTGATTGAATTAGATTGGTTGTGGCATGTTCTCTTGAACGAGACCATAAATAGAACGGCTAAAAAAAGGCTGATAATCAACGAGAAAATCACTGACGTGCCCATTGTTGACGTCCACCTTTGCACAAAAAACAGCTGTGAGCTGCATCACGTGTAGGCGTGAGTGGTGTTGTTTGTGTGTGTGTGTTTAATGGGTTGTTGCAGTAATCAGAAGCAGCATATGGAGAGGGACGCGCAGTGTTGCAAGTACTGTTAAGAGGAACGTAAAGTAGCCGGGAGCAGACTTAGATTAGCCAACTTAGGCAAAGAGAGGTAATGCCTGCTGATTTCTCTTTAACACTTAACCCATATGGTTGGTTAGTCTGCAGTGATTGCTGTAGTCCGTCTGCTGCATTCGTTCTAAATACAAATCAGCAGCAATCAATAGGAAAATATACATTTTATAAGAGTGAAGTGCCACAGTAAATGTATCCTGCCCCTATTCACTTTGTTGCTAGTGTTATCCGTCCGTATGCTACAGCAGCATTCACTTGTGCTTTTATGGACACGACTTGCTGTCTGTTATGATGCAGAACTGTTCACATCCACCTTAGGCAGGGACAGATATTATGATTGTTGAGCCGATTAGAAGTACGATTTAGGTGTCATGCCTGATCGGACTAATTTGGACCGAGGCCGTTCCAGTCTGGATCAGCTGATGTTGACTGTGGGTAGATAAAATCATACAGTGTTAAAGGATTATAATCATTTGTTCTCTGAGCCAGTCGCTGCCTGTTTATTTCATTCCAATTACTTTAAACATGTTTGGTATTGACAATAAGAAATAACCATTAAAAACAAGACTAAGAGTCTACAGCCATGCAAGCAGTTCTGTGAGGCTTTATTTAGACACGGCATTGCTTTGAGCAAATGCACACATCATACAAAGTATTATGGTAACAATTGCTAAACAGCACTAGACACAAAGTAGAGCTGAAGCTTATGGAAATGTCATTAGTTTTTGCAAATATTTGGTCATAAACTAAAGTATTGGACACATTAAAATGTTGTCTTGATCATGGTGCCAAATGAAAAGCCAGGGGAAGACCAAAGTCAGTAGGATTCATCCTCTGAGGACCACAAAAGTCTGTACAACATGTTGTGACAAACCATCAAATAGTGACGCGACTATAATCACAGCCGACCTATTGCCTATCGTCATTCAATGTATGGTCTTTTCAGGCTTGTGAAACTAAAGAAAAGTGTGTTTATTTGTAGAAAAACAGTCATTATGTCTGGTTTGTTAATTCTTTGTAGGTTTCAGCTTGTCTTTAGGTCTGTACCCAGCTGTAGTTGTCACTACTGGAAGTAGCTAAAGCTGCACACAAGCACACACAGACAACATTTCTTATGAATTCATAATCTCCCTAATGGTTAACTGGTTTCCATTTGCATGCATTATGTGTCATTTTTACCCTGCTTTTTCCCTTGCCGTGATCTCATTGACAAAGAGCGGAGAACATTGAAGAGAGAGCTAATTATCAACTCTGTAGAGAAAGACCAGACAGGTTATGAAAACATGGCCAGTGCTGATCTGCCATATAATTATGCCCTGTATGCCGTACATTAATAATCAGAGCTATGTGTTATGATAATCAGTTGTGTTGTGGTGCATATCTAATTCTGCGGGACAAGGATAACAGTGTCCCATGTGTATGTGTGTATGCTGACATGAAAGTGCAGTCCTGACACTGAAAAAAAGTGTATTCAGTGGTGGAACTATTTCTTTCACCTTTAGAAAGTCAAACCAATGTCACTGTGCTGCTATTGTAACAGATCCAGACTAATTTGCCAGTGCAAAATCTCATGAGCCGTTTGATTATTTGGGTGAGTACCTATCTCTCTATTCTGGTTCATTTTGCTGGAGTGGGATGAGGAGAAGGGATAAAAGGGTGGCGCAACAGAGGCATGGTAGGATTGATGAGATGGAAAAAGAGAAGTCAATCCCTGACTGAGTGCTGGATCAGTTAGCTATGTTTGCTTCTCAGCTTGGCTTCATGTTACACACGCGTACACTGTACACATTGTACAAAGTCACTCAGCAGGCTTTGGACAAAGGCAGTTTTCTCACAAAGGTTGAATCAACTTCAGAAAAAATTTGAGGAAGATAAACAGTAAATGGCTGCTGCTCGCACAGTGAGGTCAGGAACTGGATTAATGAATGATTTGTATTGTCTGGTTGAGAGGTCTGAACAATTTGGATGAATGGACAAATGGTGATTCTCACTATCACTGTTTCTCACCCTCTTCTGGTCTATGTGTCTCTGCAGGGCCTGGCTCAAAACTGACAACACTTGTCTAAGAGAAAATAAAAGATACAGTGGGGAAATTACTTATGCTTTAGGGCATCATTTCAGTGTGTTTTACTGGATTGAATCATGTTCTTATTTCAATCTCAAAAGTCCTTCTGTGCTGCAAAACACAGGGACATAAACCTAAATAAATGTTATACATGCATACCCCGTGCCTTTAAATTGAATTGTAAAGCTGTCTTTATGTAAAACCCATTACTCAATACAAACAATACAAATCAAATATAATTCAGAGATTGACTGTGTACTATATCGTAGAGACAATCATAGGCCAATCTGATTGCAAATCTTTCTAAATGCTGTCATGTTCATCTATTGATGTTTTTTTTTTTTAACCAACAAAGGCTGAAATAATCTGCCATACTGCTGCACTCACCATTCAGAACACCATTTTTTAATTGCACACTTCGATGAAAGTAAAATGCACAAGGTCCCTTCCCAACCTTCCAAAGAGATCTTAACATCAGGATAAAAAGTTTAACATAATCACTTATGATTACCCTTTAAGCTAAATAAAAAGCAAAATACCATCGTTGTGCATTGTCCTAACTATTTTAAATGAGCAACTGCCAATGGGAAACTCTAACATTCCCATCCTGCAATCAAGAGTCCTACAGAGACTCAGCTCTGCCACATACACCTTGCTAGATCTCAGTTCTGCTCATTCCCGCTGCTCTGTTCCGGTTCTGTTCTGTGTCCTGTCTCCAGTCCTTACCCCGTTGGCCTTGTTTCCCTGCCCTGGATCCCATCTCAGCTCAGCTACACTCCAGATTCCCTTTGGGACCAGTTAGGCTCAGTTTCCCCCCTCTCTCTGGAAACTCTGCTCAGCTCAGTCCTGGCTTCCCCTCAGCCCCACAACCAGTCACCAGTCCAGTTCCCCAGACCCTCAGGCTTCCTCTCTACTCAGCTAATTCCTGGCTCATATACATTCCCTTTTTAACCTGCAATAAACAAATCCCCTTTTATTAACGCTCCAGTCTCCTGCCTCTCTGTGTCTTGCACTTGGGTTCACTAGCTCAGCTTACACATACGACCAATGGTGTAACTTCATCACTCACTCACAGGGAGAGACTTTTGCATTTGTAGGGTTGGCCTCGCTTTGCTGCAGACCAGCCAAAAATCAGCCAGAGATTTTGTGATGCTGGTACTCTGTACTGACACTCGGTTAAACAGAATGGAAAAACATTGGTGACACGTCTGGTCACATCGATTCACATCATTGGGGATGGCGACAAGATAAAAATGTCCATTCTGTTTGCAACAGAGGACTTTGATTTCACTAACTAGTCGTTTCATTAACCACATGTAATTGAAAACTGATTGCTATCTTCCACAGTCGCTTAGTCAGCGCGCGGTCCAATCACATCATTCTGTATAATAATTACCCATGGGCTTCTCTATGTGTAATTTTCCACCAGTTTTTGGTTTACCAGTTACAGATAAATATGACATTTTTGTACATCTGTAGTAGTTCCAACTGTAATGTATTTCTAAAACATAATATGAGTTCACCATTCAGCACACTATATACTGCATGCTGAGGAGTTATAAAGGCATCTATGAGTTGTCTGACTTCGGGTATAATAGAACAATATATTCCACAAAAAATAAAAAGTAGCCCTTTAACAAGTCAGGATTTATGGGGCTGATAAGCCATTAGGGGCCAGTGCGCTCCATTAGAAGTTCTTGTCAAATGGTTGGATGACCTTTACGAAACCGAACATCCGACAAGCACACCCACTTCACCAAGTGATTGGCCGGTTTCTCAGAGTTGAGAAAGGAAGCTGTGTTTGAACTTCTCTCTTTTTTCATGTCTTGCCTCTATATATGTCGGCTTTTTACCGTGCCTATGAGAGGGGCCATTATGAAAAGCTATAAACACTTTTCACTTCTCACGTGGTTGTACGTCACATCGTACAAACTGGTTCTTTCCTAACATAACCAAGCGCTCAGGCTGAATAGAGTTTCAATTTCGTGAGAATTTTGTTTGGTCTCTCAGCCCCTTTTCTTGCAACTATCTTTCTTCACAGAAAAATAAAAAAAATAAATCAAAGGCTATTTTATTCATGCCCAATGCACAATAATTTTTTCGGGTCAATTCTTCTATCGCGGTTGATAGTATTGGGCCAGCTGGGTGTTGTGAGACCTAGGACAGGCTGTGACAGATAGGACTCCCACTCCCCTAATATCCAACTGCAGGCGACACCAGCTCTGGCAGAGTGTAATGGAAAACCTGTGTTTTGTCGGGAAACTGACCCTTGTGTACTCCTGAAAGAGAATGAGAGCTTCTCACTGCACTTCAAAATCACACCCATATGTCATCAGGGGTCTGGATAAGGCCCTTGGGCTATGGTCAGCATACCCTTCTGCCTCATTCCTGATGTTTACATCGAAGAGCAAAATGTAAAAACTGGAAAGATATTTGTGCCAGGGGGGGGTTAACATTCTCACTCAGGCCTCAGTGCCCACAATGAAAGCTTTAGCCTACACAGGGCATAAATTATGTAATATTTCCTGTTCCACATTTGAAATACCAAATATGGCTGACGTTCATTTGTAATCAGGGCTGGTACGAGTTTAAGGATGTTTGTAGTTGTTAGGGGAATGCTCAACTGAGTAAGTACCCAATGGCATACTAAGGAGAAAAAATATCATGAAGAAAATTTTGAAAATATTTTACAAATTTGAATTAGCTAGGTTAAGTTACTAAGAGTTGTTTTTTTATCCTTCTCATTCATAACCACATAATATGAATGTGCACATTTGTGTTCCAAGTAGCTCCTCCTCATTGGAGTGTTTCTCTCAGAGAAGCTTTTGAAGAGTTGCCTCCCAAGAGCATGTTTCAAAAGTGCCCTGAGTCAAAGCTGCATTTGGCTCATCTGGACCCCCAACACATCTACACATCGGGCTTTCAGCATTCCCTTTCTGAGCTGAAGAATCGCATCTGTGGCTGAGGAATAAAATATCTCCTCTACAAAGTGAATCAAGTATTGTGATCCCCGCTGAACTAATCTGGAGCTGAGTCTTGTTCCTTGATTCTTGTTTGTGATTCTCAGCATATAGTTGATTAAAGGCAAACACTCTCTCCATAGGATTGTCTGCAACAACACTTGACTGGCTAAACAGGCCTCAAGGAGACAAGGGTAACACCTTGAAGGATTTTCAGCATAGGGTTGTTTCAGTATTTGTGTATCAGTGTTGAGCTTTTTCGAATAAGCCTATGCAACCCTAATGTGGCAGAACAGCAATCGGTGTTTTCCAGTGACAGCCAACAATCAGTAACGCTGTCTCTTGCCCTGGCTTGGCCGTCTTAAAAGACCTTCATCAGCCATGCTTTAAATGTCACGTGCTGACTCTAATCACGCTCCTGTTGGCATCCGGAACCCACTGACAGCAGGTTTGCACTACTTTTCTCCCGTTGTGCTCCTCTGCAATGACAGTGAGGCTAGGGTACGGCTTCCTCCTCCGGAAAATAAAATGACAACCTGTGACATTAATCGCAGTCAATGTCCACCAGGCATGACCAGACAGAGAGAATCATAGGTGCCCTGATTACGGCACAAAAAGTATTCCTCGCTTCCATTCCAGCTCATGCGTCATTTGCGGAAGGCCTTTTGCAACACCCCATCAGTGTCTGATTGATGGCTGTATTGATGTGCCACCTGATACACCCCGCTGGAGGGTCTGACACTCTTCTGGAGCAGTTGCTCGAACTTATTTCACAGATCTCTTTCTCTCTGTCTGTTGTCAATTGAGAGTTGTTGCCACTTTCTTTAACTTCGGCTGGCTGATGTGTTTCTTTGGTCACCCCAAACTGTATGTCTGGTTGTGTACAGTATGTACATTTAAGTGCAAATGTCAGTGCACACATAGTGGCCTCATACTGGGATCATAGAACGAGAGTTGTACTATGTTGCAAAAAGTCTTGTTCTTCTTTGTAGATGTGCAGGTATCATTTTTTTTTTGGAAAGGGAGCTTCAGTAATTCAGAAGTCACACAAATACTGTTTCTCCAGCTTTATTGTTTTTTCTTGGTTTGATTGATTTACTAATTTCCACAATGTCCACACACTTAGTATGGTTTCCAACATTCAAAGGTGTTAGTCAGATGTTTTTCTTTACTCTTGAAGCATATTTCTTTTGTAAGATTTTCCTTGAGTCCAGACATTTCTAGAATCCCGCCGCGATAATTCTTCAAGTCTTATCTGGCTGAAAGGTGCAGGCATTCAGAGTAAAAGAAAGGAGAGAGACGAGCGAAGGACATCGCTCTATATTGGTGTAATTTCATGATAAGAAACCCATTTTTTCAATTCACCACAGAGTGTCATAAAGCTCCACTGGACCTGGGTATGTGAAATGTAAGGGTATTAGACACAAACAATGGTCTGCCATTCAAAATAGACACAAAGGATCCCTCACAATGGAGATCCACAGATTAAACCCTTAAAGGAGCAGTGCTGCATGATGTTGTATAATACTGCTGACATGCCACAATGTCATCTATTTGCAAACAGAGAGACTTCACTTACAGCAACTTTAAAAAGCAAGCAAATATTACGCAGGCAGCTAGTTAATAAGCACAAAACAGTTTCAACATTAAAGCCTTTAAAAGCTGTTTCGCTCTGGCTTGTCACTCTAATTGCCACTTTATCTAACCGGATCTCTTGACAGACTTAGAAATGTCAGTTACCACCACATTTAATTAGTTTTAACAAGAATACTGAGGGGAATCAAGTTTAATTAACTCAGATGAATTATTCCAATGACTAGAGTTAATTTGTATTTCACAGAGCTATATTGTTTAGCTGTTGTTGTGTTATTAATTTGTATGTGTAGGCCTGTTATGAAATTAGTTTAATGCTGTTGGTGTGAATCTGATTGAAGTTGACATTTCGGTATTATGGTGTAATTTCTCTTGCGGGATTCTTGAAAGATTATGAGCATGCCCAGCGCCGTTAATCTATAATTACACTGTATAATTGTAATTATCCTATTCATGTTGTGAATAAAAAAGACAAGTGGCTGGCCCTGGTTCCATTGCTATCATCAAAACTGAGAAGACATCTGAATATTTTCTTGCATTAAAGTCTTGAATGTTGTCCTTACAATTCATCAAGAGCATGGAACTTCTTCTACACAAACTCACGCACTTAAATTTGACCTCAAGCATCCCCGTGGACACCCAGCACTTCAGCTCTACTGTAAGAGTCTTGAGAGACTTCACCGTGTGATTATTATAATTGTTTTGACCTCATCGCGTGTGTGTGAGTGTGTGTGTGTGTGAGCGTGTGTGTGTGTGTGTGTGTTGAAAAACGTGAAAAAGATGGTTTACACGATATGTAAATTATGTACTGCTAAGAACACAGCCATGGTTGTATGCTGGAGGTTGTCACATTGTACAATATGAGCGTTGTTCATGCAGGTGTTCAAACTTCAGTGGAATACATTCAGTTTGAACATTCCCCCTTACTTTAAAGGAGAGCTGTGTGTGTTTGTGTGTGTGTGTGTGTGTGTGTGTGTGTGTGTGTGTGTGCGTGTGCGTGTGTGTGTGATGGGTGCACGTACAAATAAATGTGCATGCACAGCCCTAGGTGTTTAGTCTGATGTTTTTGCTCCAGATGTGTCTCTGTAGTTAGGATGTGCACATGTCTATGTATGTGTGTGTGTGTGTGTGTGTGTGTGTGTGTGTGTGTGTGTGTGTGT
>CALSCE010009645.1:4292700-4307965 GCA_943593645.1 Bovichtus variegatus | reverse complement strand
GTGTGTGTGTGTGTGTGTGTGTGTGTGTGTGTGTGTGTGTGTGTGTGAGTGTTTTCTCTCCTGAGAGTTTCACAGCGGGGGGCACCACCAGGGTAGAGGTCCATGGTGCTATAGAGTGTGACGTAAATGCACAGTGCTATCCAGGACCTGAAGCAATGCACTGTTGTGAAAGGTCATGCATGTGTTTGTTTGTGTGTGTGTGTGTGTGTGTATGTGTGTTCAAAGGTCTTCTCATTTGGAAAATATGTACTGATTATAATCATAAGGGTCATAAATTCAAAAACTTTTTTTATTTATTTATTTTGAACTTTATTTAAAATGTATAGGGACAAACGACACAAACGAATGATACAAAACACTTCATATTCGTATTTAAGATGTAAAACGTAATGTAAAAGTCTGCAAAAGTAACATAATGTATGATAATTAGTCTCATTTGAATTCATTTCCTGGATAGATCCTACTTATGTGTTTACTTCTCACGTGACCAATTTCCAGCTAATTTTGCTTAGTGTAAGCTATGATTTTGTGGAACGTGACTCGTGAGCACAGCTGTCATTATCTTTGGCGCCGCTCGACCAGTAGGTTATTTCTTTAATCAGCTTAGTTTATGGCCCTAACTGTTTTTCATGCAGAATATGAACTGGCTTCTAGTCGTGCTGTCTTGTAATTTAGTTTAATAGTATGCTATTACAAAAATTGTCAGACTGGTGGACTTATGAACACATACCCCATTCCAAGCACCATTACTACGTCAGCCTGCTTGAAAAAAAATAATAAAAAATGATGTGGGTAGATTTGTAGGCGTGTCAAAAAGTCTTTTGAATATGTGTTTTTGTAAAATTACACATTTCCGCCTACTTGTTCTCGCGTCAATCATTTTCCTCAAAATACGATCATTTTAAAACTCTGGTACAATAGTTTAACATTTCCCATCTGGCAACGCAGGATGGTGGTCCTATTTTCCATCATGAATTCACTTTTACAAATGATCTGTGTTTTCTATGAATTATGTATTTTGAAAGAAAAAAAATACTTTTGATGCACTGATTTTGTGCAAAGTTTGATAACTGTTTGACAAGTTCCCCAGTCAATTTTTGTCAGTGAAACCAGACACGTCTTAGTCTCCTATCTGGTTTGTTTTTTAGATTCCTCGTCTCTACTGATAATCCTTCTCATGTTCCCGTGTCCTCATGTGACTCCAGACGCCTTGTGCTTTGCCACTCGACTATCCCCAGCAATGATGAACACACGAAACTGGAGAAAAAAATGAAGAGAGCTAAGAATGAGTAATCTGCAGAAAATTCACCTGGGAGACTGGGGAAGGACGACATTGGTTGAGTCCGACATTTAAACCCTGAGAGGGAATTAACACTTGTATACTTATATTCTCAAGTCTAAACCTACTGTTATCTTATTATAATCCTTAAAATACCATTGACCTAATTTGAATGGACACACTTCTGGGAAACATTGAAGTTTTAAGCCCTTAATCTTTCCTAAATCCCCTTCATTACAATGGTGTATCCATATACAGTTTGCAGTGCTTTATCTCTGTTGATAAAGCAGCAAGTCGTGATGTCTGTGAGTATAAATGCTCCTCTCTGCCACTCCCCCTGGGCTGTGATTAGTTTACTCCCCTTTAGACCTTCAGACAAAACTTTCATTACAGTTTAATTTTTGACCACGGCCCTGCAAGGTAAAAGCTCTTGGCCAGCCAAGGATGGTGCTGCTGTCTCAGGGGGGGGCTACAGGCAGTATAGTGTCAACACAGTGAGCTGAGTCTGGAGGAACCCAAGAGGCCTGGGTGCAATCCTCCCCACTATAGAGCATTGATAATGTCAAAATCTCCAGGGGAGGAATGCAATCTCTACATGATCAACTACTTCAGTATAAGGGCCAGTGACACTGACACTAATCCCAGAGGTACATGCCCAGTCACCTGGAAAAAACATGTTCACCTTGAGAGTTGACAGAATGGGACAGAACCAAACTTTCCTTTCCATGAATGCTGCACTGCAGTAAATCTACTCTCTGCTTTGCACAGTCAAGATATTATTTATTCCTGTCAAGCATACAGTACATGAGGATCTTATGAATAACATATTTCAAGAATTATTGTGAAGCACCAGGGGGTTGAAAGTGTAGACCTGATGAAATAATCTGTTACTTACTCAGATTTTACTGAAGTAAAAGTTTGTGCACCCAATTTCTCGTCTTTAACTTGAGGTAAAATGCAAATAACAGTTAGATTTACAAATGTCGGCCGGTCAGGAACAAGACTGCGAGTGGGATGGTCGTATTTCTCTGTCCTAGCAGTTGATTGTTACTGTAAAAGAACAGTTAATGTTTGGGGAAATAGTCCAATGACAACATATCATTTTAGACCTTGCTTTTTGTGCAAGGATAACGTGTAGGCTAATATATGGAGCTTTTGGGGTGCTGGTAGGAGCACTGGAGAAAATCTTTCAGATGTTGTGTACTGTAACAGATACGATCTAGAATAGTACTTAAACCCAATAAATCTCTGAAATGATCGGGAACATTTCCCGCAGCACAGGCAAATGTAAATGTGTGATATTTTCTCTATCAATAAGTGTTCACTTGATATCAAGCAGAACATCGCCAAAGGACATTAAAGGAATTTCTATGTTAAGTCATGAATATTTCATTTTGGTTGGCCATTTAGATTGAATATATAATTAAATCTCTTTGTCCCTGGGGGAATATACACAATGATTCTGCAATTAATTTGATACTTAAAGGCAATGAGCTGATAATGTAAGAACACACCCACTGAAACAGCATGTGATCAACACTCATTCTTATATATTTACATTGAGAGGCAGGTTTGGAAGTAAAAAACCCACAGCTAGACGCCTCGATGAAACATTCATGTGACAGCAGAGATGAATAAAACATATAGGAATGATCCAGGGGTCAAGCAAGCGGTAAATGTGGGCGTAGCTGTGTGTCATAAGACGTACATATTAAGAGGGAGACTTTTCACTGTCTGGCTCCGACTGACAGAGATACTTGAGCTGCCTGCCAGGGAGAACAAACACAGCAGTCCATAGTTCTCTGAGGGAGATACTAACCTCCGCTGTGATTCTTTATGATAAGAGTCATTCATTATGCATGCATTCAGCTTTGATTATGGCAGCCTGTAATAAATGATACCACCATAGCCTGGCACAGATAGCCAATGCTTAAAGTATAGAGGCTTAAAGAGACAGACAGACAGGTGGTGGAAAATGATGATGAGGTTGAAAGTGGAGAATAAGACAAGTTAATGAGCCTTTATGAGTTAATGAGTTCACTGCTTATAAGCTATGTAACAAGATACAGTTTGATGCCAGGAGCAGCTCAGCACCCTTCATGTTCCCCTGAGACAAGTGAAATATATCTGTTATTTACTTCAGTGGTTCGTTTGAGTGATAAATATTGCAATGATATAATATAAAAAAAACTCCAAAAGGAAAACAGTACCAGACTCTCCTAATCTAGTCTGTTTCAGACTTGGATCAGTAACATTACTCTAAAGCTGCCTTCACATGATAGTAGATGTTCTCTGCACTCACCGCGAGGTAGGGCACAGAGCCTCGCGGTGAAGGCAAGCTAGTTAGTTTTGTTTCTATGGTTACCTCCCCTGCTCGCCTGTGCTGCTCCATAGAGCCGTTATCTCATTGGTTGCGCTTTGAAAGGTCAGCGGCATTCAAGGTCAAACTTGAAATAATTTTAACTTTGAGCGCAGCGCTCGGTGGAGCGGTGCGCCACACCAAGTGTAGCACTCCCGCCCAGTCAGTCGGCATCGCCCTCTCCGTAGGAAAACAGCGACACAGCCAGCACAGAGCTGTTTTACCGCTGATCATGTGAAAGCAGCTTAATGTTTGTGTTCATCTGTATCAAACTGCCTGGCTGAAAGCAAATACTTTGTTGAGCAACATCTATATTAAAGCTGTCAAGTTTGAATTTATCACTGACGAAATCGTGCATGCTTGTGAGTGTCTATACCATTTCCACATCATTATTTAGAGCAACGGACGTAGGATTAAGATAAAAAAAAAGTCTGTTTTGGGCGTCACATGATGTACTTATTTTAGCGTGTTAGCATGCTAAAATGTGTTTATTTGCAGAAAAAAAAGCTGGAACTGAGTTTATTTAGTTTATTTAGTTTTGCAGGTATTTAGTGATACACCATGAAAAAAAAAAAGAAAAAGCATTATTAAAATGCTGACGTGATGATGCCGCTGTATGAAAAGTCACAGGGAATCACAAATGTTTTTTACAGAATTTAATGACGATCAATGTTTCCGTCTGGACTAAAGTGGTGGACTGTTGGAATAATGAATAATCCTTTGATGCTTTACAAATCATAAATCATTTTAAATCGATGCACAGTTAATCTTTCATAATGAGGATACTACTGTAATGGATGTTACACTGCTTAGTGTAATAATAATTCAAATAATCTAATGATTGTACATAGATATTAAGAGTAATAATTGAATTGAAAAGTTGTGTTTTAAGCTATCAGAAGAGTTCTTGCGCTACGCTTATTCTTTGATGACATCCACATGTCTCTTACAGCATAATTCCAGAGCATTCGGCCTCTTTGTTCATGAACCGTGACTAATGCTTAATATTCATGTGAGAATGAGAACGGAGTGATCAATGTGGCTCAAGGCTTTGAGCGGAGCAAAGCGGCAACCTCCCTCCTCTTTTCCTCTCTTACTCTGTTCTTTCTTTCATTCCTCCTCTGATCCTAACGAGTCGCATTTATCACGCCTTTACTATATAAGACCACAAGTGCATGAATATTCTCTCTCACACACACACACACGCACACACACAAGCATAGCATGATGCAATCTATCTCAATGTTGTGTTTGTATGCATTTGGGGGCTGTGTGTGGATGAGCACTGACAAATGTTCGGTAACGTTAGCAGGCCACTGTTTCACACTGGAGTCATGACGCCAATGCAAAGGCTTGGGATTTGACCCACATGCAATTACATTAAAGTCAATATCGAGAAGACTGCATTAATTACGAGCCTGGATGTACAAAGGCGGACACTGATGCATAAACAGGAAAACTGTAGGAACAGACTCATAAAAGCTCTCTATGTTCTCTCTCTCTCACACATTTGCTCTTCTCATTTTCATGCAGCAGATTAGACTTGTTGGCTCGTCACTGAAAGGAGGGCACTGTGTCCCTGATAGCAGCCACTTGCAGTATTTGAGTGAATGCTCCTATTTTCAGTTGAACCACTGACACTCTGCTTGGATTACCTTACTCTCCTCCACGGAAAAAAGCTGCTGAAAGTGATTTCCCTGTGATTGTTGTGTAATTTTCCAGGGAATGGCTAGAAAGGAAGACTGCATTTGCTACGAGTGCAGTCAGAATAATGATATCTATAAGCTTTCTGAAATGCACAAAAAGATGAAAAAAAAACAGTTGAAAACGGTATCATATTCCTAAATAATCCGTCAGATGGGGAAGGATTTTAACACATTGTAGTTTGATTTCGGAGAATACGCTCAAATGTGGCAACTGTTGTATGTGTGAAATGCAAAACAGTCTATGAATGAATGTGGATTAAACTTGAAGTGAAATGAACAGGGCCCTAATGTGTTTAAGCCTCTATATACCTGCATTTAGATTTCTTTGTCTACTTCTCTTTACTGTATTGTGGGAATGCTCATATTCACAGATAGATTGCTGAAACACGAAGCACACATTCAATGAGAACAGCCTTCACCACAAGAACCAATCAATAAGAAGGCAAGATATCACTCTCTTAAAATAGGCTTTTGGTGGGAAATGTATGGGGGTAAATCTAACAAAAATAGCTTACTCATCGAGTAGCATCATGTGATGGAGGAGGGAGAAATGCTACAAGCTGCTTTGAGACCAAAGAAGAAATTGGGGAGGAATTGCTGCGGGGAGGGAAAAAAGTGCTAACTTTGTAAATGTGGTGTCATGAGACTGACTATTTGGACTGGTGTTGATGCAGCCCATGAATAAGGAATTAGCACCGGACGTCTAGTGGGTAGCTAAGCGCCATCCCGCAGAGCTACCCAGGTCTCAGCCCAAGGGAGGTTTGTCTCATACATCATTAACTGCAGCTTAAGGTAAATGAAGGCTGAGAGACCAGAGAGGTGGAAAGAGGGTGAGACTATGCGGGAGAGGGAAAGCGACAGACGAGAGGCAGAATTGAAGCAAGACTGATCACGGGTTTGGGAAGCACATAAAGCTGGGAGAGCCTGAGGATGTAGAGGATCAGGAATACTGAAAGGGAATCGTGAATTAAAAGGGGAAAATAGATAAAAACTGGAAGGTGAGGAATGCACAAGGGAAAGAAACGACAGCAGGAGAGAGAAAGCGGGTGAAAGGTGAAGGAGGATGGTTGGGGTAGAGGAGGTGACTCCTGGGAGGAGATATCTCCTTTGTTAATCCGCATTTCTATTCCTGAACACATCAATACATGCATTCCCACACACACTGTGACATAACCTCACCTTATCTTAAGTATGATGATGTGTTTAGTTCTGATTTGCATAAGTCTTGTCATTACTGTGATTGCAAGAACAGAATGAATAAGTACTTATTCTAGTTCACATATAAGTCAATGTTAATAGTTTTTCCATATCGGTAGGAGCAGCAGATAGGTCACATTTATTAGCTGATGAGACACTTGTGGTGACTAGTAGCACTAGCAGACCATACTTTAAAGCTACATATAGTACGATGCTGTAATTAAAACCGGTGGTTCCAATGTGAGGGTCAGGACATAAACAAGCCACAATTATTTTTGAGGTTTTTCCCTAATCTTTGCTTCTTTTGTAAAAAAGAAAATTTTTTGTCCTCAGGGCGTCTATATGAATAAGACTGAGAAAGGAAAAAGAGGTTGCTAATAGACATGTATTTGTATTAAATGGGGTTTTAAATCCAAAGTATATCTCTATATTAAATAAATGTCAAGGTTGAAGTTAAAAAACACTCTCTGATCCAGCAAGTCCTCCAAATTAAACAACAAAACACATTGTTTTCCCATGCCCTCTAAAACGACACATAAAAGCTTTTTCTTATGACGACATTATTTCTCAGTGACTTTCAAAATAGTTACAAATCACTGTTGGAAAATAAATCAATGACAATGCTATGATTGAGATTTTGGTTAGGTAAACATCATGGTTTGGGCTAAAATGATTACTTTGTTAATGTTAGGTGACCTTGATCGTCATGGTTACAATAATAATCAAGCGGTTAAGGTTTTGGGGCAATCACACATGGGCTTGTTAAAGTGTGATGTTCTGATAACCCGTCCACCCCGAACTCATCGCCTCATTTTAATTTACCGTGATCGCCAGAGGGATTTGTCACTTGAAAGTAAACGTTTAAATCAGGAGAGATTTAGATTGATCAAATAAAGTCTAGTTTAAGAATGTGAAGAGTCTTTGGCGATCAGACCCCATCGTAACGACATCATTATTAGGGGGTCGTGATGTCAGAGAATAATACAGGAACATTCCCCCCGATGGAGTCGTGACACTAGTGGGAGTGAAGAGGTGAAAAGAGTTGGCGGAAGATCTGGAGGGGCGGGGTGTGGAGCTGGTGAGCATGTTGAACCTTTCAACCCTGGGGTGGCGGTAGTCTTGTGGTCTAGTAGTCAGGCTTTGAGATAGAAGGTTGTGAGTTCATACCAGCTCTGAGTTGCTCCAAGGGACCAGAGTCAGCTCACTGTAAGTCACTCTGGATAAGAGCATCTGCTAAATGACCTGTGAACTAGACGTGTGTGATGATCACTGGAGGTGAATTGGGTGGAGGAGGGTTGTGTCAGTTTGTACTGAAATGGCCAGCGGCAACAGTTTTCAAGTTTGACAGCAACAATTGACTGGCTCAGGGAGATCATGGTGGAATCTGGTTGGTTAGACTAAACTAAATTGAATTAAACGAACCTTAATTAAAGTGCATGCAATATACCACATTAATCCTTCAATCATGATGAGAATCTTTGTTTGAAACTGAACTAACATGATCAACAGAATAAGAAGAGGTTACAGTGTTGACGTTAAGTCAAAGACATCTACATATTGTGTTGCAGAGATTTCTACTGAAAGGAGCATGACAAGCAGCTCGCCCCAGCCCATCCTGTCTTGTAATACCACTTCTACCTCGAGTGTGAGTCACTGTAGTGCCAGTCAGCCCTCAGTCCAGAGAATGAAGAAGTATAGCTGCTCCGAGGGCTTGTCAATCATGTTGAAGGTACAGGGTCTGTGTACGGTTTGATACTTTGTTTATTGGATTAAATCCAAAGTGGCAGAAAGAAGAAAAGACTTCATTTCCTCCTCCCCGCTGCCGGGAGAAAGAGAAGAAAGAGAGCGGGCAGCAGCTCCAGGGACGGACCTTCAGTTAGCAGTTATCTCAAATTCAGCCAGCGGTGCAACCCCAGATCCAGACTGATCCTGGGGGGGTGGCCTCAGTTCCCTGCTGGATCAGCAAACTGTTACAAAGGCCCAGCGCTCCACAAAGCAGCAGTGACTCTCGGTACTGCCTGGGGTTTGTGTTTGCTAAATTTGTGTTGCTGCAGCCGCTAACTGAAGGTTTGTCTCTCCTTGCTCCTGCACGCTCTCCTCCCCGGAGGACAGGACGGGGATGCGGGTCTGTTTCTTTTTTCTGCACTTTGGATTTATTCCAATAAAGAAACTATCAGAGCCATTGGGAGCGTACAGCACTCGGTTAGTCGAGTTATATTGACCGGCTCTCAGTAGAGGAGCAGGTGGCCAGGTATTACACCTTGCACCTTTAATACTTAGAGGTATTCCAATAAGATCTATCAAGTTCTGGAGCCATATTAAAAGGGACAACCCTGCCTGTTCCCAATATAAAGCCCTTGCTTCCTAAAAGTTAAACATAGAAAAGAGTCCCCTCAGCCATCTGTGCCTGAGGCTGGGTGACCTTTCACCTTCTGATATCATAAACCTCAGCCAGACTTTGAGCAGTTACACCATCACACAGAAAAAAGGACTTAACTAAATTATAACTAAACGACAAATCCATTTATTGAAATGACAGCACACTCGCAACACAAACTAGAAACATATTTGGGCCTTTTACTGTAGCAGACTACCTAACCACAGTAACTTGTAAGAACTTGAGAAAGACATTGATGATGTACAGACAGAGTGACCATGGTCTGGCATTGAGAAGGGCAGACACAGACAGACCTGGCTGCTCAGAGAGGACAGACCGTGCTGTCATTGTGATGAGGGAGCTGTAGATACAGTATTACACAACCCAATGTCAAACTACAGAAATATTAAGGAGTCATTTTCCTTCAAAATTTTAAAAGAATTGCCTTGATTTTCCAAAGTGTGACAGAAAAGGAGAAACTACGCCTCACTCTCAGGGCAAATAAATATGTGCAGCGCGACTGAATATGTAACTTCCTGCCGCAACAAAAGAAAAGACCAGTAGGGTGTACCATATTCTGATTACCACCACAATCTCCTTTACTTATATTACTTGTATATATCATTTTACTTCATTTACCTATTTGATTATCTATTTTATTACATTATCTAATATTGTCATTCACGTTATTATTTTGTTAATTTCATTCATTATATTTCATAATCGTATTCGTGAATGAATGAGAGTGTAGGGCCTTTCTGATTGAACTTCCGCTAAGCTTTCTACGTCGTTTTGGGGCACTTGCTGAAATGACTCATGCTGTTGTTCTTCTTGGGAAAACAGTCTTGTTTGATCAGATTAGATTGACAGGGGCCTTACAACTAAATCAAACAACCCGCCAACTGCTATCAGATGTGGATTCAAGGATTCAAAATTTGGTAGAAAAGAGTGAGTTCATGCAGAACCCATAGCTCATAAGAAGCTAATTGAGAAAATGAGTTTTCAGAGCCTTTAAGAGGTTATAAGCCAAAAGAGTTTGGCTAAATCAGTTATTTAACCATAACTTTAAGAGATTTCAATAATGTATTATTATCCCACAGCAAAAAATGGATAGCTCATTTTGGAACAAAACTCTTATGATATTCTTCTCAGGCTGTCGGTCTGTAGTTAATTGATGGGTTCATCTGAAATTAAATAGCAAGCTGTTGGTAGCCACCAGCTGTAGACTGATATGCTTGGTCAGCCAGTGTTCAGCTGTAGCTTGAAACTTTCCTCCTTCTCTCTCTCTGTCTTTTACCATGTCTCTCTTTCACTTTCTCTGTCTCCTCCTTTGTTTTGACACTCATATATTGGCTAAATCCACAAATTATGACAGCTCCAATGAAATCAGCCTCCGAGTAAGCAGTTTCTACTCAGATGTGCTGCCTGTTATTGATTTCCAATGAAATGAGAATTCAGAGCATATGTATATATAGTATACATGCTGTAAGGGGGCCATATTAATTCCCAGAAGGTTGTTTTGGCAGTTTGCTTGTGTTGCTTTCCTACTGTCTCTCTGTGGGTTTCCATGTATACCTGCATCTAGTAGTGCCAACAGAAAAGATGAAAAATGGTTTACACGATATGTAAATGATGTACTGCCGGCTAAGAACACAGCCATGGTTGTATGCTGGAGGTTGTCACATTGTACAATATGAGCGTTGTTCATGCAGGTGTTCAAACTTCAGTAGAATACATTCAGTTTGAACATTTCCCCTTACTTTAAAGGAGAGCTGTGTGTGTGTGTGTGTGTGTGTGTGTGTGTGTGTGTGTTTGCATGTGTGTGTGCGTGTGTCCGTGTGTGTGTGTGTGTTCCTCAATAAAAAAACACTGCTGCATTGTTTGAGAAGTCCTTTGATGTTGCACAGACGGAGTGCGTCACTTCAGCAGTAAAGGGCAAATCAACTGATTATTAATCAACTTCGACTGTTTTAATCACTTGGACTGAGACGCTAATCACACTCCCCCTCGCTAACTTTGATCGTCTTTTCACTGCAGTCAGAGTGCTGTAGAAACTCAGGGAAGCAGACAGGTTTAAGAGGAACTGATGAAAACCAGATCAAATGTTTCCTTCACTCTCAGTCCCCTCTAAACTAACAGAGGGAGAGGGTGTTGGTGTTAGATAGGGAAGTGGATCAGGTGCATTTTGTAATTACTGTGTGACGGGACGATAATACACAAACAGACACATAGAGACATAAACAAACAAAGATACAGGCGCAGACACACACACACACACACACACACACACGTGCGCATGTACACACACACACAGAAACGCACACACACACACAGGTCAAGACACAGCTGTTTCATGGTCTGTGGCCCATTTTGTTATGAAAATACATATACCACAAATAGATGTCTGTGTCACTGATTCGGAATGTTTTTGTTTAGAACGTCTTCATTTTTAGAGAAAGCGACAGAGGTGTTTCAGCATTCCCAGCGACTGTCATTGACATCATCAGCTTCTAGCCACATGGTGAGGATATAAGGCTGGGTGACACATCTTAATCATGTGCATAATGAATGGAGGATAAGCCCCTGTGAGTTCCAGCCTTGGTCTGACAGAGGTGATCAATAACTCCGTATCACACCATCTCGTTAGGCTACGCCTGGCCCGCCGAAGAGGAGGCGTCTTCCCACGTCTGACGCAGGTAGCATCATTGGGCTTGCTATCGTTCATACAATTGCCTTCCATCAACAACCTTCACAAAGAACACTCTTATCTGACTTTTGAAGGAACAGAAATTAAACCAAATGACAAATGTCAGTGCTTTTAAGTGCCAAAGAACCATCAAAGAAGTGATGCAGGCAAGATAGTTTTGTTTGTGACTATGATCAGATGTAGACGCTGCAGAGAGTAAGAGGCAATAGTCTAAAATAAGGAAACCTTTACAATGTCTACACCTCTATCTACTTATTTAGTGTACATTGTTGCATTATTACAAAAAAAAAAGCCTCCTAGAGTTCACTACTATTTAGTAGCATTATCTCTTGTGTCTTTCCATCACACAACTAATGTGGCGAATCACTGATTCAGCAAACAGCAAAAATACAAGGATGCCTGGTAGCATTGTTGAATCTTTTGCCTATGCTTGCCGATGCCTGCCTGATTTATGGTAATAAGGCTTGAGAGGAACTTCCTGAATGCACTAGACTCCTCTCTTTTCGGGTTTTGGGCCAGAAGTGCATTTTCAGCAAGAACACAATGACGGCTCGGCAAACCAAACCATATGACACACAGTAAATGAGATAACATCTTATTATAAATGGATTCATCTGCTTTGAATACAGTCCAGCCCCCCCCCCCCTCGAGACTTTCCATTACCAAATTACTCTGGGCGATTGGGTGGACAGTACCACAGATGGACCTCTATGGGGCTTTTCAAATCTGAATCACATGTTGCCTTCTCGTCCATTTCCTTAATTTACACTCCTTCTCGTAATGGAAGACCATCTCTATTTCATTTCATATAAGACTGGAAAACGAAATTGTATCAAGAGTAATAATATTCATTTCACTGTTAAAATTGGATGTTAAATTAACTTTGTAGAAAGTTCTGAATTATACAATGGATATAATCAATTATAGAACAGATGTTAGATTGGCTGAGGCTGCCTGTCAGTTAGAAAGAACAAATGGATGAATTGAATCTCTAATAAGGTCATAGCTAATTGCTCACATGCTGATGTAATAAAAAAACAGACATTTTGCATTAAGTAGCAGGGATTAACAGATGCCATATAATGATAGAAATACCATCTGTATGGGACAGTGGAGCGAAATATGGAAGACTTAATCTACAGTTGTGATTTCAAAAATACATTTTATGTAAATTATTGTTATCTCAATATTGATCAAGGTCAAATAATATAGTATAGCACTTTCTCCCTCTCCCCATCTATCCCAGAAAATCAAGTCAATTGATATTTCTAAACTTTTTGGCTTGATTCCTTTTTCTTGGTTTGACCCAAATTCACCTCACTAGACATCTGTGAGCAAGGCTTTTTGTTGGCGCAATTGGAGTGAAACCAGACAAAGAAGAGAAAAAAAAGGATAGGAAATCACTGTTTAAAATTGGAGGAGGAGTGGGGAAGAAGATGGTTATCTTAAGTCCGTCTTCACATTCAAATGGCAATTCACATTTAAAGAGTTATTGGTTGCTGTGAGTGTTCCTCCTGTCAATACTGGCTATGAAGAGATTCTTCCTGAAGTGATTTCAATATAAGTAACAAATCTACAGTCCACTTTCTGTGCAAAAAAAAAATCATTCTGGGGTTCAGCTGAAGCTAATTTGTTTCAGTAGTATGATATTATAAGTATTCCAAACTTCCAGTCTTTTAAGCCCAAAATTCTCTTAGTGTTACTGTAGATCGGCAAGCAAAGAAGAACAGGGGGAAATTTGTAATAAAAAAGATTGTAACGTAAAGATAACCAATTGACTTGGCTAAATTGGTGAAGCAAGGCTTGTGGATTTTTTTTCCCCATCTTGCATTGAAATGACTTATTTGTGGTAAGAACCAGAGAAAAGGAGAGACAAGAAAAGCCATTTGAATGTACATGCTTGAAAAAATGTGAACCAATCCTGTATGCAGTAAAAATGAAGTGTTAGTAAATTAATATATGAAGCGAGCAGGTGCTTAATTTTGGGAAACCGGCGTACACCCTTCCATGTCAGCCATGTGTCACAAACCAACTTCTAATTTGTAAATATTGCCACCAGTCATGTTTATTCTCCACTTAATTCTTTGCAACCAGTTTGCACGCTTCGCTAGCAATTATCCATACCAAGATTGATGCATTCTGATCACACAGTGCGTCTTTATTGCTGATAATGAAAATGAGTCAGATGAGAGCAGGAGGGTTGAGCTTATACCCAGGCTAGGCCAGGGGTAGTTCACTCTGTTTTCTTAATTAGACCCCTTTAAATCCCCAACGCTTCCTGTCGGCAAAGTTTGACACAACCTGCTCTAATTGCTAACATGCACAGATGTGATAAAGTATGTTTGCTGCAGGATAAGGGGATTAGAATGCACTCCATGCACATATCTGAACCTCAGGGATATGCAGTGGGAACAGCAGGAAATGTTTATGTGTGAGGCAGTTACTACATAGACTGAGGAGTACATGGTACGTTAAGTAATGCAGCATCAATAGGATATTGAACCAGGTGTCTCTGAAGAGATTGGTGAAATGTTCCTATCACCTTGAACACCGAATTCACAAACAATCTCTTATAATTAACAGTCTCAGGTGTAAAGGTTGAAATACTTAATTAATAGCATATTTGAGGTCATTGCAACTTTCTTTAAGTGGAGCAATACATGACGTTCCATATGATTTTCCATATTACCATGTCCAGAGCAGGCAGACATATTAAAACTGAGCCAATATCCCTTCTCCCTCAGGCTTAAACCTGACTACCGCTCCTTCAAAGTGGGGCTACAAATAGAACCAGGTCCCACCGAACCACAGCGACCTGGACATGGATTTTGACATTGACATTGTCCTCTTGATTTAAGTGTAAAAATGACACAGAATTCATATACTGAAATAGAATATTTTTCCCTGGCCAGTAGTCCCACCTGAATTCTCCTTATTGACTATAATGTATTCATTAGTCCACAGATCACTTGCTGCTTGGTTATGTTCTGTTATATTAGCTGTGTATAGAAAATAATGAGTAATGTATATGCAATGGGAGAGAAGCAATTTTTGGCAAGCACTGAATAAAAAAACCCCGCTATTGTACACACAAAAACCCACGCTAGTATAAACCATAGACTGTATAAAAGAAGTGGACGTTGTCACCATGACACGACACAATGCTTAAAACTAAATGTACTTACTGGAGAAACAGCAGATTCTTTAGAATGTCTTAAGTACAACCTAACGCTGAACAACGCAGTCGTAGCAACACCATGGTAGCGACGTAGCAACGCTGTGGTAGCAACTTGTCAATCACAAGTTAGACGCGCCCTAAAGCACAACCTGCTTTAGCGTTTATTTCACCCTAAATGGGACCGTAATTTACAAAATGAACATAATGCTGTATTGAAGTCGACTTGAAACAAGTGATTGAGACAAAAAACTCATGTTTAGAATGTTTACTGAGGTAATAAATCAAGTGAGAAGTAGGGTAATTTTCTCATTAACGTCTATAATGTACAATTAAACTTATTTTTGCAACCAGCGGAGTTGCTCCCTTCAGGCCATTAGAGAGAATGAAAGTTTAAGGCACTTCAGCAGAGGCTTCACTTTTTAGACCCGGAGGTTGCACCTTGGTATAAACACACACACACAC
>CALSCE010009645.1:4223736-4292690 GCA_943593645.1 Bovichtus variegatus | reverse complement strand
CACACATTTGAATAATACGCTTATGTCCACTCTACATAACGCATATACACCACATATTCAACATGCATGTAAGGAAGTGTCCTCCCATGTTAACCCAAATGTATTTGTGCTCACATTAAACGTAGCATTCATGTGTTGCATGAACACAGAAAATGGAGCGCATCCATGCTTCTGTCCTTTAGGGCAGTGTTGCTGTGGTTACTGCATAAGCCTTGGCCTCTTCCCCATCTCCCCACCTAAAAGTGACAGTGTGATCAGTGCCAAGCTGCTCACCATCACCCCAGACCATTACTCTGTCTGCTGCTATCCTTAACAGTCATCAGTATCTCTCCTCTACAACAAAAGGACAGCCAGCTCTCCCTGAGTTACATATGATCTTGTCAAAGTCACTCCTCACTTTGCCAAATCCGGTGAGTGGCTACAAGCCCAGTAGGGCTGAAGGGTGGCTCACATCGGAGTAAGTTTTCTCCTTGTGTGTGTGCGTGTTACATGACTGTGTCTATCTTTGTCCCAGTGGACCATCTTAAATGTGTTTTTGTACTCAAATGTGGGACAGAGGTTGTGGCTGCAGCACAGTTTTTTTTTCCTCTCATGATTTTGTTGTGTCTTTCAGGCCCCTTAATGCCCAGTGGACTGAAAGATAGGAGTGGAAACACAGATGAGAAGTGGAAGGAAGAAACTCCAAATGTATAAGTGTGATAACAGCATGAGCCCTCAGGTCTTAGCATGGGGTGATTGGAAACAGTATGACATATATAGTTAAACCCTCAAGTGAAGCACACATAGTAAGAATCTGAGGGAAAATAACGTTTTTTATCTGTCCATCATCATCCTTGTCAAACTCCCTGTTTTGAAGAGATAAGCAACCTGGGGGTGTTTAAAGGCTAAAAGACAGCTGGAATATGCCTGACTTATTAAATAATGTACCATATGTATGAACGTTACGTAAAAAATAACTACAGAAACCATCAGGATTCTCTTAAACTCTATTCTGTTTGGCATTTTGCCTGGGAGATTTGCTAAAGTTTTATGCTCCTTTCCTGGCTGACTTTGTCAATAAAAGGCCAGGAGACAGCAACTCTTCCACCAGACATACCTGCCCTGATTAGTGCTGTACACCCTTATTAACCTTCAATGATTACTTCTCATCATCAGCATTAGGATGCAGTGGAGTTCCAGGCATTTAAGTAATCATCCAAGAAGATTCCCAACTTCTAATACAAAAGAAAAAAAAGGCATCCACCCTTGAAAAAAAGATTGTTTAATTAGGCAAAAACAGTGAGTCGCTGTTTTGTTATGCATAGGACTTAATTACTATCTGGACTGGCAACATTGTCAAAAGCAGAATCAAAGGGCTATATTTGGCTTTTCTCCCTCTTTCTGATGGATTTAACCAGCCAAATGCTCAGTGATTTTTTTTTTTAAGCGTTTTTTGATATTTATTGTTTGATTGCGTATTCAGGAGTCACTGGAATAATAATTGAATGCTCAATTAATCTCACTTAGATGCATTAGAGATTAGTCACAGAGGCTGGGAAAGGACACCGGTGGAGAAACATAATGCTCTTTTCACCTTGGTCGGATGAGAAGTTTTGTAACACAGAAAGGATTAAATCCTTGTGTGCCTACTTGTGTGTTTGTGTTTGTCATAATTTCACGAGTTATTTGATTCTAGAGCAACCCTTACCGAGAATGGGTAATGCAAAAGCTATATTTGAGGTACAAAAAGGCCATTTTAGAGGTGTTTATTTTAGATATGTAAGAATGACTTTGTTAAATTTCATGGCAATCTATCTAATAGTAGTAGAGATAATAGACAATGAACCAAAGCCGCCCTGGACAGCCACACAGTTGGCATGGCTTACAGTGAAACAAATAAAACACAGTTAGTAGTCAGTTCACAGGTTTACCTCTTTATTCTGATGCTGTTGTGCTGTCAAATATTTACATAGATGTTGTACCGGCACTATTTCTACCCTTTGCGATGTTGGTTACATCATGGCATTTATGTGAATGATCTGTGAAAAGTGTTTAGATTCCAGCTAGAAAAACAATCTCCGGCATTTCATTCCTGACCTTGGAACGTTAAGTATGCTGTCGCATGGATGCGTGTGTGTTTGTGTGTGGCTCTACAAAGGTTACACTCGTGTGTGTATCCTCTGGCTCTACGTTCAACACTGACTGTGACTAATTTAGGATAAAGTGTGTCTGTTCAATGTAAATGTGGTGGTATAGAGACAGGTAGATTGCTATTCGGTCCCATGACTGCAATTCTCTATGGAAGACACAGACCTGAGCAGTATCCATTGTCAGAAAGTTATGATATTCGCTCCTATAAAATACATGAGTAAATTAGTCAAAATGCAATACAAAGCATTGAATTTGTATGACTGCAATAGCACAAATTCTTGCATTGTTATCGTTATCTTTTATTACAGTGAAAGTGGACACTCCTGTCAAAATTACATCCATGGATTTTGGCCTCCTTATCAGTCATTTAGGCTTAAGTTTTATGAAAAGTTCCACAATAAAAAGTTGCATATCGAAGAAGTGCCTTGTGCGCCCTCTTGCTCTCGGGGGGGGATCTGGCTCAGCAGGTATATGGTTGTCTCTTGCTTCGATCCCCAGTAGTAGTAGTAGTCCTTGGGCATCCCCAAATTCCTCCTCGGTAACCTTCGCGGTAGCTCGCTGAGTGCATGTGTGAATGTGAGACCATGTTTCTTTCAGATAAAGGTGGATTGTACCATCCAGTTGAAGGGTGAACACTAAGAGGAAGAGGTATTTTTCACTGCATTCTATGGTTTATAAAAGTTGAGCCAACATACTTGAGGTGGTCCTCACACCTGGGCAGAAAGCATCTGTGTGCCTCCCCTTTCATAGTTTATCAATCACAAATAAGTGGGAAGAAACCCCATTTAGACTTGGAGCGTGCTGAGGGACCTACATCCCCAGCTGTAGCTGCACCTAATAGGAGCCTGACAAGCCTTCTGGGGATATGCATTTGAAATTGATGGATAAATGAACTAATATCCTGTTTTTCCTTTAGATGTAATATGTAATATAAGGACCAATCTTTTGCTTAAGATTCTCAGTAAGAAAATCCGCTGGAAGAGATGTAGGCCAAAGGCAGACCAAAGAGCATAGAGCCATGTCCATAATGTATTTTAAATCATGTTCTGATTTCATTATAATGCACTCATCACAATGTAATAGGATGGCATGTAATGCTCTGTGAGCAACACTTCAAAATCAATTAAAGATCCTCTTCTATTCCACAATGTCAGCAGTTACAGTCTCCAAAGTTTAGGACAAAGTGCCAAAAAAAAATCAGCTCTGACAGAGAAGGAAAAGTAATGCTACCATCTGCTCTGTTTATCAACTAGAAAGTATGATATAGGCCTAATTAATTGTCCAGCATAGGGTATAAACAAACCTGTTTTAATTTTTTTTAAGATTTCTAAATGAAGTTTCAAATGAGTGCCCTTGCCAAAATACCAGTTCATCAACATAACTGGCAAATGTGCAACGCTGAAATGAATAGGCATAGTAATACAAGATGCCTTAGATGGCACATGTGTTAAAAAGGTGTAGGTTTTTAAACGTATTCCATAGTGCCTTTGGGAGATGCTAGGGTATAATACATCTTTAATGAATATACAGCTGTCTGAGATGAAGGAATACAGACTACCTCATTCCTTGAAAATATTGCAACAAGCTGTTGTAGTGTCTGCATGTGTTTACAGGGAGGTCGAGGGTATGTTGGTGCTAGATTTTCTGCGAGAGTCAGTATATGTCTGGAATATCAACGACCTCTTTACACCTCTGATTGCTCTGCCCCAGGGAGCACAGTGATGAAAGAGAAAATTGGGAGTCGAGAGTCAGAGGTGAGTTTCAGGGTTTTCTGCCAGCAGCATCCCTATCCAGGGGTGAAAATTACCCTCCTGCCTGTTTGCTCAGTGCGAGATCAGTGTTGGCTCTTACATTACATAGACATGAGCTCAGTGGGATTAACCCTTTATTGTCCGTTTCACACGTTCCTTACATTGGCGCAATCATTACATTCTGATTGTGTTTTGTCCTGTACCTTTGAGCTACAGCTAACTTCCAATTGTGAGCCATCTAACTTGATTGACAAGTGAAAACTCAACAGTGCTTGTTGCAACTTTCCTGGAATGAGCACAGTGATATATAGTCAAATCAAAAGTTGATTTGAGGTAATATGCAGAGCCTGCTCTGGCAACACTGCTCCCCTGGTCCCTTTGTAAGAGCCAACTCAGTTTGGGCAGCGGTACACAAAGTGTGACATTTTACAGGGTTGGAATGGGTGCAGGATCTGCTGTCTTAGTCTCTTTGTGTGATGGAGGGGGGCCAAGAGCACATCTATAACCCCCCTGTGCCACTGACTGCCTCCCTGAACACTAGACAGAGGGGCTGCCAAGTCAGTGTTTGGCACACCAAGGATAAACTCTGCCAGAGTCAGACACCCAAAGGAAGATTTCAGATACCTAATGGGGATTAGACAAACTAAGAAGGCAGGTTGTGGGAAATTTATGAATAATTGAACTCAAGTAAGCCAGCAAACTAACAAATGTACAACAAGGGAAATGTCAAAACAAAAGCCTCCGAGTTTATTCATGTGAAGAAAGTGCATACGAGTGAAATATGGGTTGTGCATTTGAATCTGCAGTGGTGTTTATTTTACCGACTGCTGTGCGTGCGTGTGCCTGTGTGTGTGTGTGTGTGTGTGTGCGTGCGCCAGCATTGACATGTCCATCAGCAGTCAGCAGAGGTATCAAGGTAACAGCGGTGAGCACAGTAGAGGAGGGAAATTAATTGTCACCTTTACTTCAGCATTTCTATCAGTAAACTGTGCTCATTAGACCAGAGCTGTTTGCACTTTGGGGTTCACTAGAGAGCCTTTATGTTGCATCTTTCACAGGGGAGGTTAATCGTTGCTGTAAAACACACATATACACACACATTGCATCAGGTTGGGAACTGCAGTATATGCTTAGATTCCACAGGCATTCACATAAGAATGCAAGTGCAGAGGGCTTCCTACATAAAGATTTATGTACATGTTGATTGCGTACTCATATGTACGTAAATGATCAATAAAAAGCAGGCAAGTCACCCTGGTCTGAAGAAGAAGTTGATGAATTCAATGCTTCTATAAACAACGTAATAACGATGCATGTACAAAGCTAGAATTCTCGCTAGACATTGCAAAATAAAATCATAATCTATAATCAGTTATTTAGTATTTTATTCAGTATCCATGCCAGTGTTATCTGAATTGTTCTTTATAGAACACTATTGAATGCTGCATTTAAGATGTTTAATCGGTACCATGATAAGTGTTAGTACTTAATCCCTGTGTAGTGAAGACACTTCTATTTTTGAGAGGGACTATTTGTCCCCCTAAGGAACCGATTTGCGAGTGCTAAATGGTTTTTGTTATTTCATAGATCTTTTTCTAAAAGTAAACGAAAACAAAAAAGCTGCAATGAAACATGTCAGGCAACATTTTGGGGATATTTGTCTGAAACGATGGACAAGACATCTAAATGTCACCACAGACACATAGTAATACTGAAAATGCAAGAGCTTTCGTCAGTGAGCTATAGGCTCAATCACCATTGTGTTACTTCTCTCGGGGGTAGATATTTAAATAAAGATATCTGACATTATTACTTTAAAGTAATAATTTAACATTTTGGGAAATTCACTTTTTCGCCAAATTGAGTGGATATCTTTCTCATATCTGCACGACACCACAGACAACATACATATTAACATAGTATTTATGAAGTGGTGGACTCAGTGGTGTCTCACTGCTGGGACAGATTTTCCACTAATATTGGCACTTGTCTCCCTTAGAACCACTGTTAAATAGACCTACTTACTCAACTAATCATCCGAGCTTTGTCACTGAAACTTAACTAGTTTGTTTCTCGAGGCACAGCAAGACAAAGAGGATGTCAGTGAAGTGTCTTCCGATAATTACAGAGGGCAGTTGACCTTGAAATTCAACCCACCTTGTTATTCAGTGACATTTGAATTATCGAAACCGCTCACAGAATCATCCTTTGAAAAGGCCAGTCTCTGTGCAGTGTGTGTCTCTGTGTTTATGTGTCTGAGTGATTGTCAGTGTGTGTGTGTGTGTGTGTGTGTGTGCGTGCGTGTTTTCTTGAATTTCGATTCTTGTGACAGCCCATCTGAGTTTAAGGAGTGGGGACAGTTTTCACAAGGCAAGGTCATTTCAGCCATTCGGTATTTTATCAAGGGGCCAGTTTACGGTCAGGGAATTAATTGAGTCAAAGGTGCTTCTAAGGATAGTTGTGCTAGTGCACAGAGGCATAAACAATTATGCCTGTGTATGTGTGTGACTGTATTTCTAAATATCAATCACTAGAAATGTGTCATTTTCAAACAAACATGTATGTGATTTTATGGTGAATAATACTGTGTGTGCAGAAGTATTATTTTTCTATATTGTGCACTCGTATATCCATAACCATAATGAGCTAACCATATGTGTTGCAGTGTGTGTGAGTGTGTGTCTGCCCTGACCCTATTGATATTCCATTGGACTGTACGTATCGTCGGGATAGGATCCCTGTTGACTCAATTAGGGCTGCATATTGTTTTGCAAAGCATTGAATAATGTGGGGACAGAGACATTGACACAGTCTGAGTCTGAATATAAATGACCATGTACTTGCACAAATTATTCTCCTCCCAGTTATGAGCCTCAGCATCGATGGCTGTGTCACATATTTCAAGCTTGAATGACATGTTTTAGGAAAGCACTGACAAATTCAAACTGGATAAACTCCTGTATGTCCATCAGAATATTAACTAACCCAGTACAGTACGTGCATACACCACCTGCCCAGAGGAATTACACAGAAGATACAGTAACGTATTGTGTGGTGTTGTGTGGTAGAGTATTGTGCATAGGCTGAGTAAGACTGAGGGTTATAGTTATACACATGTACTTACTCTATGTGCTGTACCTGCTTCTCTTCAGTGCAGACATTGATTGCTTTTCCACTGGAGGCCTATTGTTTTGCTTTGCTTTCATGAGTAAACTTACATGTAGAGATGGTTACCAGACTCACCAAGGCCCCCACAAAAGAATGCAAACAGAAAATATAAAGAGCCAAGATATACTGCTCAGACTCTGCCGGCTGAAGAGATACAGCAAAATATTATTTTCTGCCCTTTTTTATTGTAGCTCTCTTTCTGGTCAAAGAAAATGTTGTCAGGTCTGGTGAGGTTCATGCCCTCCATTAATGTTTTAGGTCTGTTATAAACTATATAGTAAGTCTTTGAAAGGTAGTGTCTCTAGAGTCTAGAGAGCCACTGGACCCCAGAGGTCTCCACAGGGTCCACATGGTTCTGAGTACCGGGTCCAAATTAAACTCTAAATGATACTCTAATCAAGTCTGTCAGGGTTTTGCTTTACTGCCTTCTCAGGTCAGTGCGTCACTATGTTTTACGCCCTCTGATCACGTGTTGCGTCATAATCACTTTCAAAATCAATAGCCTGTATAAAAGATTTCTGCTATGAAATGACAATTATTATTATAATCAGATTTTTTAATTGGTTAGAAAATGACTATCTTGTTTCTATCTCTTGGCTACAGAATGTTTTAGTTTTGGAGCATGCGCTGAAAATAGGACGTTTTATTATTATTTCTATATTAATCTATCTCATGTCTTTGAATCATATAAACAAATACATTCTTATTACATACTCTTATTACACTAATTATCCTTGGGTCTGTTCAGGTCTCTCTGATAAAAACTGATTGATGCAAATTGGGTTTGGGTAGATTTTCCACTGGTCCATTTTGGATTGGGTCAAACATTTTGGACCCGTGAAGACCTCTCCCTTAGATGGCTGACGAAGGTTCACTGTTGAGGAGGGTCCACAAAAATTCCAGGAGGAGCATCTAAAGCTGCTATAACCAATAATTTTTATATTTGTATCAACTGACATTGTTAAAACAATGTGAAAGGGGGTCAATCATAGTGATGAACCTAAAGAGAATTATCACCCACATATGCAGCTCCTCTTGGCTTTATGGAGTTTTATAGTGAGTTTCAGCTGTCTATCCTACAACTTTAGCCTCAAAACGTACTGTGCACACTACCTGCTCAGCACTAAACAGCAGACAGACTGTCAGCTGCTAAAAAAACAAATATTTCCTGCAGGGACCCAAAGAGGAGAGGAGCACAGAGAGCGCGATTATTGAATGTGCCATCGCTATATGAATAATGTTGTTCCATAGATGCCGGATGTGTAAATAAGCAATATTTGCTAATATGTCGATTGTGTGTTCCCCTGAGTGGCAAAAAAAATTATAAAAAAAAACAGTTATTGCAGGTTAAGTTAAAGACAAAGATTCATGGGCTCTTGAATTCTCTGCTACGCCCCTGCTGGGATGTATCCTGTGGATAACTCAGCTCGCAGCAATTGCCTTTGATATGTGGAAATAATATATATCACAAACTGTATGAGTTGTTGAAAAGAAAACCCTGTTTGTCAATTCATTTTGACCGTTGGACGGAGGGGTGTATTGTTTCTTTTCTGTTCCTCATCAGTGAGTAACGCACTTTATGCGCATCGTTCTGTTCGAGGTTTCCCATAAATGCAGTTTTGATCCACAATCCGCCCTGTGCGCAGAGAGCGAGAGCGAGAGAGAGAGAAAGAGAGAGAGAGAGAGAGCGAGAGAGAGAGAGAGAGAGAGAGAAAGAGAGAAAAAGAGAGAGCGAGAGCGCTCCTCCTCCTCCTCCTCATCCTCCTCCTCCTCCTCCGTCTCTTCCCCTCATCCCGAAAAGCCAAGACTGTCTTCACGGCGGAGTCCTCTCATCATATCTCCTCTCGAATAATGGAAACTGAATTAAAACAGCTGTGGTACGTCCGTCTCCGGTACTTTTCCGCTCTCACCTCAGCTGTAGCGTTTGTCTAATGTGACTCTCCTCTTCGCTAAAATAACTTCTTCTTTTCTGGTTAAAAAAAAAAAAAATTCCCCCCAGACACGCTTTCAGAAATAACCAAACCTACGACTTGTAACTAAACTGCTCTGGAAGAAGGTCGTGTTTCTTTGGATGGAGAATTTTTGAATCGGTGAGTTGTAATCGAAGCTGAAGCTGTGGATATCATCAGCTGTATTTAGTTGTTAACCTGTTCGGCAAATTGTATCGCTTTTTGCTTTTTCTGCGTTGAGCGGTTACGTTAGTACCCACAATGTCATCAAGTGTGGTCAAGTATTGTGAAAAACGCTTGTTTGGAATCGGGTTGCATGCAACTAAATTCAATCCTGTGTTTGACCTGAATAATCATCAACTACTTTCATACGTTTTGAGTAAAATAAAGAGGAATCTTGTGTTTTGTAGTTGGAACTCAACAGGTTTTGAATCTCTTGCTTGTATCTCTCTCAAGAAGACTACAATCGTGTAACTGTGCCTGTAAATATTAAAGCATTGAACAAAAACAACATATATATATATATATATATATATATATATTCAATTTGATTCAATTCAACTTTATTTATATAGCACATTTCATACATACTAACATGTAACACATTGTGCTTTACATAAAAGTGAAATCTACAAGTGCCAAAATATACAAAACACACACACACACACACACATGAGTTTACATACAGTACATACACACACACTCACCCACACATACTGTACATACACATACACTTAGACTATGGACGATGTTATGTTGCTTTGCTTGCCTTCAGTTTTTTAACTATAAGATGCAGTGAGCTTTGGTCCTGAGAAGGCTGCTTCTTAACTGTAACCCAATGGAGTGGATCTGAGAAATATAGCCTTAAAGTTATAATGACAAAGATGATGCTTAGAGGAAATTGCAGTATGTCCCTGTAATCACATTAAAGCTTACTATATCAAATGAAATATAAATGTTCTTCATATTGTGCACTGTAAAGGTTGCTCGTGCGATGTTAAATTTCATTTTCGGTAAAAGATACTTTTTTAGCTGTCTCCGCTAGACTGCCATTTAGGATATAAGTTGTATTGTTCGTGTTTTGTCTTCATTGTTACGTCCATTCCCTTTTTTTTACTGGCTGACTCTTTTCACTAGATCTGTTCTTTAACATCAGGTTCCTCTCACATCTGTAACATTCATTTATCTTGTATTCTCGTCCTTTTTTATTCTCATCGTTTTCTCTCACTCTAATGTTATGATCAAAACAATACTCCTGTCCTTCCTAACCAGACACACTATATCCCACTCTTCTCTTTAGATGGTGAATGAGCTGAATTCAAGCTGGTTGTGAAGGTGCTGGACTTGTTCCCCCCCAAGCCCCAAGCCGGACACAGCATGGCGGCAGGAGTCGCGGCATGGCTTCCCTTTGCCAGGGCGGCAGCAATCGGCTGGATGCCTGTTGCCAATTTGCCCATGCCAGTGGCGCCAACTGAGAAGAACAAGCGGCAGGATGAGCTAATCATTCTTAATGTCAGTGGACGCCGCTTCGAGACCTGGAGGAACACGCTGGACCGCTATCCAGACACCCTGCTGGGGAGCTCAGAGAAGGAGTTCTTCTACAACGAGGAGACCAAAGAGTACTTCTTTGACCGGGACCCTGATGTGTTCCGCAGCGTGCTCAACTTCTACCGCACAGGCAAGCTCCACTATCCGCGCTATGAGTGCATCTCCTCCTATGATGAGGAGCTGGCTTTCTTTGGCATCATCTCAGAGATCATCGGCGACTGCTGCTACGAAGAGTACAAGGATAGGAAGAGGGAGAATGCAGAGCGTCTGATGGATGACCAGGAGGACAACAAGGACGCTAAGCTACCCAACATGACCTTCAGGGAGACCATGTGGCGGGCTTTTGAGAACCCCCACACTTCCACCATGGCTCTTGTCTTCTACTATGTCACTGGCTTCTTCATTGCTGTCTCTGTCATCACTAATGTCGTGGAGACGGTGCCCTGCGGCTCGTCGCCCAACCAGAAGGAAGTGCCATGTGGCGAGCGCTACACTGTGGCCTTTTTCTGCATGGACACGGCCTGCGTCATGATCTTTACCGTGGAGTACCTGATGCGCTTGTTTGCTGCGCCGAGCCGCTACCGCTTCATGAGGTCCGTCATGAGCATCATCGATGTGGTGGCCATCTTGCCCTACTACATTGGCCTGGTGATGACTGACAACGAAGACGTGAGTGGCGCTTTTGTGACACTCCGTGTTTTCCGCGTGTTCCGCATCTTTAAGTTCTCCCGTCACTCGCAGGGCCTGCGCATCCTGGGCTACACGTTGAAGAGCTGTGCCTCGGAGCTGGGCTTCCTGCTTTTCTCCCTCACTATGGCCATAATTATCTTTGCTACCGTCATGTTCTACGCAGAGAAGGGTTCAAGCTCCAGCAAATTCACCAGCATCCCAGCCTCCTTCTGGTACACCATCGTTACTATGACAACGCTCGGGTAAGAGCAGAGCAGACACCTCTTTTATCTTTGTGTGTGTGTGTGTGTGTGTGTGTGTGTGTGTGTGCGTGTGCGTGTGCGTGTGTGTGTCACATGTGTCTTTGCAGTTGGGTCTGTTATGCGTGAGTAAATGTTTGATTCGAATCTGCGTCTGACTGTGTGGCCCAAAAAACTTAACCGCTTCCGAAGTCTGCGCCACCCTTTGGAAGACATACTTTACAAACTTTATGCATAATGATGAGAGACTACAGAGAAATTGCACTTTTCACTGGTCTGCGTTTTTGTAACTGACAGTAATCTTCTAGGGAAAGAGTGGCCATCAGGATGTTCCCTCCCAGTAATGGCTGTGCCAAAGCATGCCCTTTACTCATCACTGACAAGAGGGAGAGAGAGAGATTGTAGAGGAAAGGGGCAAGTTGAAAGCATCTTAGTGAAACAAAAACATTGAATAGGAAAAAGAGAAACAGAGATTATACCCTTACTTTCCTCTCCAACATGCCCTGTGGTTAGCAGAAATGCTTTTTCAGTTCAGGATAACCTGAAATAGTGACATCGCATTCTAGGAGCCCTCCTTCTCTTTCACTCACTCTTTATGAGTGACACTAGTTGCTGGCCTTGAAAATTAAGTGCCTCTTGGTACAAAGGCTCTGATGCAGAATATCAAAATACTCTCCATTTTAAGAGGGAATTGAGAGGTTCACATTTGGGCAACAGGCAGAGATCATTATTGTTAATTGTTAATGCCTAGTTAACCTAAGCCTAGGGCTGTTATTATTGTTTGGTTTTACAATGTCATGAATCAGCTTTGATTGAGTTTTACAAGATCAACTTGAGGAGCATTTTGATGCATTTATTTGTTTATCCTCCCAACCTGTTTTTCTTCATTTTTATGTCGTCATGCATCATTAGTTTTACACCGCACGCACGCACGCGCACACACGCACACACACACACACACACACGGCTCTGTGATGCTGCACTATTAGACCTAATGGTAATGTGTTTCACGAGCGTCCCCTGTTGTGGATGTGTGAGTCAGACTGAGAGGCTGACAAATTGCAGCATCCTGCTAAATGTCAGACTCATGGAGGCCCTAAATGGCTCTGAGCTCATTGCTGTGACACACTTGGCACCCTGTCATTGTTCCCCGCCATTCACAACCTGCCCAGAAGATCTGGTGTCGAGCAGGTGTTTGGTTATGGGATCGATTGTTTGCTGTTTCTGGACAGATGATTAGCAACTGAGTTGTGGAAAATAGCATGGCATTCTCGCCTCTGTTGTTAATTCTGTGGACATGCAGCAGCGTGCTTCGCGAGCTCGTATCTCTCAATGAGACCTGAGACGCTAAACTGGTCTCCTGTTGCGTTTACAGTTGGACTTTGAAAGAGGAGGGTGTGTGTGCATGTGTATGTATTTTTTTTGTGTAATAAGAGGGGGGGGGTTAGTTGTTGAGCTTTGCCTCATCAATAAAGCAGGGGCCAGAAGTGGGTGTCAGAGTGACTAATGATGTGGCCCACTGCATCTGCTGACTAATGTAAACCTGCCTGACATTCTGGTCTCTGCTCTTGGTTTACATCATAAACACACACAAACTTCCATACGCACACAGACAATATTTGGCTTTGTGCGTGTATAAACACAAAACGCATTGTGTGCATGTTAAAAGACCTTGTACTGTATGTGGGATTTCCTTGACATGGTGTAAGCATGCTTCATCGGGTTTTCCAATGAATCTCAGTTCAGATTTGCAATTACCATCTCTGTTTAAAAGTTTTTCCACCCTTTCCTTCTTCAACTTGAATTGAAATATGTGGATGAATATCTTGACTGTCTGCACTGCAGCAATTTATACTTATCTGACTAAATAAGATGAAAGCCAGTTCCCACAGACAATGTTTTCCGTGACTTCTTGTCTTCCTGTCTAGGTGCCTCAGGGTTTAGAGTTGCGCTGTCGAGAGTGTGTTCTGCTTTGTTCTCCTTGTGTAGATACTTATATCATCTGCACTTTCATGTTTAATTTACTGCTAACTTATGAGCTTTATCCCTGATGTTTGTGCTGCACTCTGAGAAATACTCTGTTTTTGTGTGTTATGATATTTTTTGTCTCCATGTGTGTGTCTGTCAGATTGTATGTTTACATATACACACATTGACACACTATGACACAGCAACAAGGGTGCCCTATCTGTGCCACATACATGCTGCCTGGCCTGCTGCGGCTTTTTTTGAGTGTTTTGTTTATCTGACAATAATCCGGCCTCAGTCAGAATCCATAATCCCCCTTCAACAATGGTCAATGAAATACCAGGTGGATAGCTTTTTGTTGTGCAGCTTTCTTCTTTCTTCCTGGAAGTGGAAGTTGCTTCAATGACAACAGCATGTCAGAAGGGAAGGTAAAAGGGATTCTGTGCTGAGAGGAGAAGAAGAAAATGAAGGAGGAAAAAACACAATCAGGCATCTATTCATTGCATCTGACTTTTTAGTTATACTTGCAGCAACACAAAATTGCAGTGGACATATTTTGGTATAAATGTTACAAACAAGTCTAAAATCATCAAAGGCAGATCCTAGAGGCCATGTTGTTCCTTCTGAACAACTGGACAAAAAGAGGTTTAACCACCCATGCAAGTTAGCAAGCCACCGGCAAACACTGCCATCCTTAGAGCCCTGTGCTCACTCTATTGCAGAGCTAAAAAGCTTACCTCAAATCCAGCAAATGAGGGGCAGGGAGGCACACAGTGGTGAGGCTTTAGTTAAATCAGAGACATTTAGGCAATAGGACCTGTGAGGGATTTGGTTCCCTAGGTTGTTAAACAAATTGATTTTGACCTTTGAATGATAATAACTTTGAGCATTTGTCACATTTGGTTTATTTGTATTATAAACTGCTGTGTGGCAGGGAACAGAGACAGCAACTACGAAACCTCAGCTTTTCATTACTGGTCCATCTAGACTGCCTGTAGTTCATGTCTTTATTCACACTGTGAAAGGCAACTTGTCTTAATTGGTCAGCGTGATCCCAGTTCAGCAGTTAGGTTTGTAATGTTGGTTACTAATAAGACGTTTAGTCTTTGGTTCTTATTGCATTTATTCATCATGATCTGTTTAGAGAATTTTTGTTTACACTTAGCACTGGGACCAAATTGCTTCAATGGCTTTCATTTTAATGATATAAGTATAAAATGTTATCACAGTTGAACCTCTAAATGCAGTAGCAAATGTTCAGTACACTATTTTTAAAAAAATCAATTAAGCGTAGTTTATACATTTGCAAGAGCTGTGTCTTTACATATTCAATATTTTGCCCCTACCAATGAGTCATAGTCAGTTGAATGTATTATGGTTGGAATTATGTAATTTCTTTCACAATTACATTATGCTCATTAAAATGCTAATTCAGCACTTAGGAGTGAGATACTCCTCTACCTGTATCTTATCAAACTTTCTCACTGACTGCACCACTTGAGAAACTCATTTTTACCATATAGATAATTGGCTGAGCATTATCTAATTAATAGAAGGACATAAATTATACTCTTTTGTTGTATATTTAACTTTGAATTTCCTTTTTAAAAAGGTCTCTGTTCTAATTGTCAATGACCAGTGGTGTTTGCTTACTGCAATACCTCTCTCTGCTGTTTGCTAGACGGAGTAAAAAGGGGGTTCCAAGTATTGTAGAAACCACCACCCATCAGCAATGGTCGGCTGCCATCGGTTAGGTGGTAAGACCTTTGCTTTCACAACTGATGGAGGTAGCCAGGCTAGCACTATAGCGCACCATTATAGCTAAGGTAATGTATATACCACTATTGGCTGTGGGAGCTATTACAGTGTTAGATTTTAAACCACCGTAGACTGGTTCCAGACCTCTGAGTAGCTGCCCACATCCCTGATTCATGTTGTTATGGCGTTGTGCTCATTGACGGATGTTTACCCTGCTTGGAGAAACCAATCACAGCTTTGTTGCTACCTATCTAAATGTGAAAGCATCTATTTTATGTTTGCATTTGTTGTCTTGTAGTCAATTTACCAGGCAGTAAGCGGTCCAATACAGTTAATAATATAGTATATAGTATAAATAGCATATTTGTTTGAGCATTAAAAAAACACTAGTTCCAGTGCTCTTTTAAAATGCACTCTATTATACATTACAAAACATATGAGTTGTTCTCTAGAGAATCCTTATGCATCCAGTCATCTTGGCAGACTCATTAGGCTGATCCATTTCATGAAGTATTGATGAGCGTCGGAGTGTTTGGTTGTGTTGAAGTCATTAGCATAGCCATGCCTTTGTATGATTAATATCCTTATCAAAGGCCAGCTTCTTTTCGTGACTGCTCGTCCGATATCAATGTTGCTCTCTGTCTCCCAGCAACCACAGAAGACCTTTCACGTACACTGATGCTTGCTGTGGTGCAAGGGTTACATGTGCGTGTAGAAGATGTACGTGGGGGGTTCTGCACTTTGTGTGCATGTTCCTGTTCCTGTTCACTTGTGCCCATAAATATGTGTGTGTGGGGCCTCCTTTGTGTGCATGTGTTTCCACCCTCTTTCAAATCTCATTGTCACCGAGCTCTGATTTATAGAGGATTTATCCTGGAGCCAACAGCTTGTGAGAAACGATGATCAATGCAGATGAGCGAATATTGATTTGGGCAGTAGAGAGAAATATGGCTGCCATTGTTAGTGCTACTAATTAGATTGGATGACGAGAGTACGAGTCCAAGATAGCACCTAAATGTGATGTTACTGACCCCTTATCTTTGATTTATGAGAGCGGTTAAGGAAGTAATATGTCCATGGAGATTGAGGTCCAGGTCTACTAATCCAGGTAAGGATTCGTAGTGTGTTGACCTGCACTCATATCAATTGAGACGTATTTGGAGTATGCATAATGAGAGATCATAAGTGCATGACACCCATACATTACAATGCAGTGTGAAGGAGTTATGGCTCTGTGCCATGGCTACTGTAAATGCAACATGTAAGAAATGGGAGATGAGAGCATTCAGCTTTCTGAGTATTTAGAAACCATGTACTGAAATGTTACTTCACTTTTCCCATTTCTTTATCATCACATGACTGCGGAAAGTTCCGTTGGGTGCAAGAAGTTCATTTTCTAATACACCATGACATAGCAAATAAATGTAGTGCAGTAAAAAGTACAATATTTCCCTCGGAATTATTGTGAAGTAGAAGAAGGTAGCATTAAATGAAAAAACTCAAGTAAGTGCAAGTGCCAGAGTAAATGTACTGTACTGTAGAGATCAACACCTGAGAGAAAGCTCTGATTAAAAGCCCCAGTACTTCTGCTTCTAACTGAATCCCTGTGGTTTGGAGTTTAGTTTCACTCTTGTGTGAAGCTTAGCAAGAGGTACAATTGATGTGGAGTCTGTGTTTGCTCCTGAAATGGGGGTTGTAAACTAGCACTAGATGCCAGATGTTATATTGTCACATCACATGGTCCTTTGCCATGAGCAGTTGCAAAGAACACCAAAGTCTTCCAAGTAGAGGCACATGTTCTGGAAGGCTTTTCAGTTTTTGTACTGCACTGCACACCTATCTTAGAAGTAGAACACCCTCCATGGGAGTTTTCCAAGCTTTCTCTCAAGGAGCCGTACGACATGCCTTTAAAAGAAATGGACTGCAGTGGTGCTGTGGGTCAGGCATTTTGAAATTGCAGAATATGAAATATGCTGAGATTTTCTCCCACTGTCCCTCCAATAACAGACACAATGATAACTGACTTGTTCCAATGGTGAGACTGTGCTTCATCCTGGATGACAAAACTATAATTCTCAAAAAAATCTCCAAAGAGAAAGATCTTCTTTTCTCTAGAAAATGACAATGTCCAACTGTTACTGTACTTATAAGAGTATGTAAAACAAAGCATTGAGCAGGTCATTACCACTAAATCTCCATCTATACATGGCATTAACATGGTATCCGTATCTGGATGTACTAACTGGATAAGTAAAACACACACATTTATACAAGCTATTTAAATGCTAAGGCCCGTGGATCAGATGTCATTATTCAGATACATATCAGATATTAATCGGCGAAAAGGGGGCCTAGAACAAGTCAAGCAACACACTACATACATTGAATACCACACCAGCCTTTTTAGAGCAGAGGTCATTGTTCTATACCCAGAAAATTTTTCACAAGTATTTTCTGGAGCTAATGTAAAAATAGAGCGCAGTAGCTTAATGGACAAAGAATCATGGGTCAAAGATTGACCCATAATTCTTGACAATATTGTCCAGAGGCTTTCTCTGTGGTCTGTATGCTTGCACAGTGTTTTTCTCACGTTCTTGTTCGTCTTCTTTTTCTTCTTTTTGCAACAGCAAAAAGCCAATAAATACTTTGGTACAATAGGCATTTGGCAGGAATCCAGAATCAAGTCTGCAAACTTTAAATAACAGTTAAGAGACTGGAAGGGCTTTGTAACTTAATGTTAATATACCAGGACTCGGATGAATTACTTCTCCACACTGACATTGGTGGGTGTTACATAACATATATATATATATATTTATCATTTGTCCAGAGGGAGTATGAGTTTATTAAAAAAGCTTCAGTAACATCTACAGTCACCTCTGGCCTCAAGATGATTTCTACACAACACTGACCTCCAGCTGAACTTATACACCAATGCTTTATGATGAAGATACATGAACACACACATACACACAAAAGCATGTATCTGAAAACATGGATCTCAACTTTGACCTACCAGCTGTTACTCTCCCTCAGTTTGTCTTCCCCCCTCCGTCTCCTCTACCTCAGTCTCCCTTTCAGAGTAAAGAGACATAAGGCGACAATGTGCTCTGTGCTCCTGCCCATATCCCATCCCACTGACCCCTATTCCCCTTTCCACCGCTACTAAAGAAAAAGCAACAGAAAAGAGTCCAGAAAATAGAAATGTCAGTCCATTTTCACTCCTCTCACCTTAGTGTCTTCCTGTCTCTCTGTGTCTCTGGTGTGGCTTTTAGGATGGCAACATCGCTTAGTCAGTCTGCTGTTTGCTCCAGACAGAAAATTTGGTGCATATATAATTTGCCTCCAGATGGCAAATCCTATTGACTGGATTACCAACAGACCAACTATTGATATGATACAGTGCATCCAAAACTAATGAATTGATGCCTGACTGTCATATTTAGTCGTACTCTGAAATTGTTGCTAAAAGTGGTCGGCAGTACGGATAAAATCTTCCATTACATTACATGTCATTTTTAATCATGAAAGTACCATATTATACATTTTATGGAAGTGCAGTTGAGAAACATAAAAAAAAGTGATTTGTTGTTCTTTTTCTATCACTAACACTGTTAGTATAGCGACTTGGTAAAGACATTATGTGATTTATATGTCGATATTATGATCGGCAACCAATATTAATATTCTAATGCCCAGATCTACCGTAGCATGCCAAGGGAACTGATCATAAAACACACCTTGGGCCAATGTGGAGCTGAGTCTAAGATGTTTGTATTTCTTTCCCCCACTAATAGTATGGATCTAAGAATAACATAGTTTTCATACTACAGTATGTTGATAAATGATACATTACAGACTAAGAGGGCTGCATGTCTGGAGACTTTCATTGTTCTTTCTCTTTGACATTTTTCTCCCTGTTTCACTACATTCTCAACTTTCTTTTTCCTGTTTGTTTCTGAAGTGATGTGTGTCCTGTGGCCTTGTGTGTGCATGCCTATGTTATGCCTATTATTCAATGTATTTGGTGTGTTTGTCTCCCACTGTGAAGGTATATGTTCACATGTTTAGTATGTTATGTTCTGTAACTCAGTGTACCTTGCTAAAATAATTATGTGCTTCCACATTTAGTTTTATTTTTGTGGCTGCTGAGTTGCGACTATATTGAGGTTGTTATAAAGGCAGAAAAATCACTAAAGTAATTTTCCAGGTCCGTGGTTTCTAGGTACATGGCAATAACTCACAGTATTTTCATGTTTCTGCTCACTGGGTCCATTACCTGGTGGTCAGACACAGCAGAGCATAGGGGCAGATATCACAAATCTAAACTGTTTGTTTAAATGTTGCACCTGAATCTAAATAATAGACTGATAGCACAGTGTGAAATGGGTCGGTAACATTTTTGTCGTTATTTGCTGTTGAATGCTCTAAAAAAAAAAGCTCATCTAGTATAACAAAAATGACACAAGCCCTAACCCTAGACACAGTTAGATTCAGACTAAAACCATACATTTTATCATCATTAAATGTTTGAATCAAGAAGTAAGTTTTATAAATGATTCTTCTGTAATTTGAACATTTCAATTATTGAATGCAGACTCTAGACACTTTTACATGAATGGTACTGGAATACAACCACATGCTTACATATACCAAATATATACATGCTTATACATACCAAATATACCAAAGTTACTACAATGTATCCTTAAGGAGACACAAATGTGTGGTCCAAATTTCATGGCAAGCCATCCAACAGCTGTCAATATATTTAATTCAAAAAACCACAGATGTCATCCTCATGGTGGTGCTTGAGTGAGGGACTCATTAGACTCAGTAGGATTTATTCTCTGGGGATCATGGACCTCTGGACAAAATGTCATGGCAATCCATCCCACTGGACTGAAGAGGTGGACCGACAGATATGCCGACATTGACCTCCATAGAGTCACGGTGCTAGCATTGCTAAAAGCTAAAAGCGTTTTTGATATTGTCAGCTGGTTACCATTTTTGAATGATTGGTCATATTTGGTTTTGTAGCAGTACGATAACCTTTATCTGTCCTTCATTACAACAGCTTCTGAAAAGATTGCCCATTTTTACAGCAGTTAAAACAATTGTCCAGGATCCTCAAAGGAAATCTGCAAACATCCATAACTACTATGTAAAAAATAAATAATATAAAAGGAGGAATGCGTAAGCTTGTAGAGCTGTTACCTGCCGCTTGTGTTTTGTGTTTGAGGTCACATAAGTCAATGCTGTAGCCCAGTTAGCCTTGGAAAATGTGCCACTGAAATGATTCTTCTCAGCTCTGTTCGATGCTCGCTCAGCCCCCTCCTTTCCGTTGTTGGTATGTATTTTACCTTCTTTTCATGCAGAGATCTGGATGGTTGCCCATTTTTTGAAAAAGAGATATCGAGTGCCAAGCCTTTCAAGCTTTTGTAAAATGCATTTACCTGGCCACCTGTCCACCAAGGGGGGAGTTTGTTGTGGGCAATGTGACTGTGAAGGGTAATTGACAGGGAGGGTCTTCCAGTGAGGTAATTCAAGCATGTGCTTTGTTTTGCAACCCCCTTTTTCATAATGTACGTGCCATGCATGCAAATGCTGCCCTGTCATGGGACACTGTGTCCTGACTAACTTCATTGCAACTAACTGAGCAAAAGTGATTGGAGTGATGCTCAAGATGCTTAAGCCAAAAATAAATAAATAATACTAAAAGTACGTCAGACATGTGAACATTTCATTATAAAAACTGTCTCTCTCTCTTCTTATCGTCCTCCCTCCCTCCCTGTCCCTCTCACACTGTCTGTCACAGCTGATTGCGTTCAGCTACGGTCCTTCCAAGCCCACTACACTTGTGCCCACTCCTCCAATTCAATTACTAGCTGGCTGTCAGCATGGAGCCTGAAAATAAGTCTGTAATTATCAGTTTCCTGGGTTTTTAGCAGCATCCTGGACATAGCTGGGACTAAAGACATATGGTGAAACCAAGCCCACCACACCAAACCCTGAACCCTTCTTATCACATTTAATGCAGCATTCAGACTTTTGTTTGTGACGTAAGAGGGATGGATTTGTCTAAGGGCTCATGTTTTGGCCTTTTTTTCCCCCCCAATTTTTAGCCATGCTTGTGGTGGGTTAGTGATGGCGGTGTCGATCAGTCATCTGCCGCTTTGGTCCGGACTGAAATATCTTAACAGCTATTAGATGGATTGCCATATCATTTTGTACTTACATTCATAGTCCTCAGAGGATGAAGCCTACTGACTTTGGTGATCCCCTGACTTTTCATCTTGGGCCATCATTACATGTAGGTCAAAATGTCATTTGACAAATACTTTGATAATGCCATTCCTATTAGTCGCAGCTGTGTTTACTGCTAATTAGCAAATGTTAGCTTGTAACATGCTAAGATAGTGAACATGCATGTTATTGTCATTGTGAGAATGTCAGTATGTTGATGTTAGGATTTAGCGCAAGGCACCACTGCGCCTAAGTTGCTGCTAGCATGGCAGTAGAGTCTTGGTCATGTTTAGTTGTGTTTGCTGTTAGACGCATTACATTCCTATAATCACAATTTCCCCAGTTCAGTTCCAGCTGGGAACCATAGTTGCACATAGGAAAACACACTAAGTGAGGTCCTTTCGCTTTGAGAGCATTTCAGAAGTGAAGTGCAGAGAAAATTGAGAAGAAAATGCATGAAGAAAATGAGGTGCTGAGAAAACACAACAATCCCTCAAAGTAATTCCGAAAACAACAAACATTTAAGAATGATTGCATGGCTAAATAGTTGTTTAATTGTGTTTGACGAAAAGAAAAATTATGAGCACGTACCTGTTTAAGTAGTATACATGCTAACTCTTCCTTGGTTTGATTTTACTATATTACATAAAGAAAGGCTGATTTAAGAGGACGATCACACCATCACTTAGTAGTGCATTGTTGTAGTTTGTCTTATTGGAGTAGCCCCTTGATTTAGTTGGCTGTGAGCAAACACCAGAATGTAAACAATTATGGATTAGACAGTATTGTATCCACTGGGCAGACGTGTTCATTACAGAGTGGATAATGGGGGCTGAAGTGAATTTGAATTATAGTTCTCCATATATGTAGGCCAAGTTATAGAAATAAATCGCCTCTCATTTCCCTGTAGAGAATGTGATAAACGCTGTCTGAATGACTCTGATTAATCTTCCCAGACTCGCAGCCAAGGCTTTTGAACAGGTAGACGTCATTGTTCCATTTTTTTGTGCTCTCACTTTTGCACTGACATACATGCATTTTCTCTCACACACACGCTCTCTCTCCGTCTATGTGTTTCCAAGTATACTGTAATTTATAAACTGTGTTCTGTACTGATTACCCAGGGTAACAAAAGCAATTGTTCTGCTACACTAAATCTGCGGGGATTAATGCTTGTCTCTGGAGCTCTTCCCTCTGCTTTAGTGTTTGTGTGTCTGCATGTGTGGGTTGTCTTCTCCTCTTTTCTCAACCCTGACAGACTTCACTGAGGATGATCTTCCTAGATTTTTTGTCATGACATTTGATTTTCTGCGGTTTATTAAAAAAAAAAGCATACTCCTCATTTTACGGCTAAACATTGTGCTCAGTACATATATTACTACTCTACTTTCATTCTTATGTCAGTGGATGGACATATGACGTGTCCTTCACAAAGCTAGGAATCAACTTTTTTTGATCCAGATGTCTTTGAGGGATTACTCATGCTGAGGGATTAATCCTACCATGTGCCATCTGACAGCACCAAGCACTGGGAAGAGCATACAAGTCAAGTCATGGACTAACACCATTAATAGATTTCAGTAAGCCTTTTTCCCTTCAAAGGTTGACTGGTGGCAATATTAATTCAATTTCCAAACCCCTCTCATGAGTAACCCGTCTTCTACCTCTCTGCCCTGTTAGGAGCGAGGCCATGGTCCACTGCCGCTCAATAAGAAGTCCCCTCAAAGGATTTTCACCAGCTTCATTTCACACGAGACAATCTGCATTATGTTTTAATCTTATTAGCATTGAATTAACACCACATCAATGACCTGCTCAAAACAGAGAGTATATAAATCCTTCCAGTTTCCAGCAGACATGCAAAACAGATTTAGAGGCAAGGGAATCATTGAAGCCATCAGTTTACTCTGGGTAACAAATCTTGCTGAATGCACCATAAGGAAACCACTTTAGCTGTTGAAGGGAGACAGTCCATAACGTTGGTAAAGTATACATGAGCAATACACTTCAATCTTACACGTGAGGGACACTTGAACCCATACGCAGCGTGAGCAAATTGATTTCGTTTCTCTGCAGAGCATTGGTGGAAAGGACATAACCTCAACGTCCAAATGCAGTGACAAATATAGAGGAAGTCTATCCTGGACATATGGTGCTGTCAAATGTACATATTGTGGGCAGTTTGAGTGTGAGGAAATGGGGTTATGCAATATTCAGTCTCCTCGTAAAAGTAATTTGTATGTACTAGCTGCATGTGTGTTAAAGGCTACATGATGTCATGGCATGAAATACATCAGCTGATGTTTCATGGAGGATCTAATATGGAAACTCAAAACCTGATTTTACCTTTTTTTAATGTAGTCTCTTTTTACAACAGAGTTTTTCATTATGTAGCATACATTTATTTTTAGTTTAGATGTCATTTTTATACATATATATAAAGACGTTTAATTTTGCAGGGAAATGCTAAAAATCTGCATATCTTAAATACAATCTCACTTTATGTCAGTGTCCTATCCCTGTCTCTGTATCTCATTTCTCTCCACCTAAAATATAATGTTGATGTTGTAGAAACACATTAAAAAAAATTCTTTATTATTGTTTTAAAAGTTTTAAACATTTCTTTCCAAAATTCCGCATTTAAATGCCTTACAGTCCACAAGCCTGCATAGTATAATCTCTCTCATTCTGTCTCCTCTCTCTCTCTCTCTCTCACAGACAAACACACACACACACACACACACACACACACAATGACTTTGAAACTGCATAGCTGCAGTACACAGTCGCATCCCTCAAAGCAGGCTCTATTACAATTAATTTATCTCTATGTTCAATAGCCTTCGGCATGTGTAGACACACAGCAGGGGAATCTCATCTCCCAGCATGTTTGTGAGGTAAAAGAGAAACATATCTGCTGTTCATTATTAATACTACCAAAGCGAGGAATGTGGAAGAGAGGGATGAAGCATAAGGACATATAAAGCCCATTGGTGTGATGTTGACTTCTATGAAATACATAAAAAAAAAAAAGGAAAAAAGTAGAAACAACAGGTGCACAAACTAATTGCATTCCAGAGGATTGTCACATTTCAGAGAGTGTTTTTGGTATTGAGTGGAAAAACACAGCAGAGCCTGTACTACTATAAAGTTAATGTCGAAATTTCCCTCTGTTGCTCTGATAGAATGAGAATCAACAGTGTGTTTTTTAAAGGCACTTAATGCTTCTTCAGGTTCCTGAAGACACAGCATGCAAAACATATCATCTGCTGTTAAACAATTCTACAACAATCTGATGCAGAAATAAAGACTCAAACCAGAAGGCTATTTCTCCCTCTTTATCCCCTATCTTTATATGTCAGAATTGGCTGTCTAAAAGACTTTCCCCAAGACACCCCATAATGAAATGGGGTAATATTATCCATTACAAATGATAACACTAATAACATTAGTATATGATAAGAAATATAAGCTGGGGAATATGGGAATAAACAGGAAGTATCTCCATCTGCTGCCTTTTTCTTTACACAGATGACACTGACAATGACGGATTTGCTGCAAAGCAAAAATGCAGTGAAACTGCAGAAGGCGAAATTTGTTTATTGACTAATTGAGGCAGAATGCTTGCATGCCAGTAATGACTTGCCACATTACTATTTCCAAATACATTATTTCCTTATTGCCGCTCAACCCCAGCAAGCAGTCCAACATGGCTCATGGACTTTGGATTTGAGAACATGTTTGGATAGTTTCTACATTTCTGCGAGACACTTAATCACAAATACACAAACCCTGTTGCCCAACATGAGAAAATTCATATTCCATTATGCCTTTGCTTTACAGTTTACACATCACTCCCTCAATTCCCTCTTCTACTACCAACACGTTGCATGCTGAGTGAGTTGTATGCATGACTAAAACACCGGCAGCATCCTGGGGGATTTTTCTACGCAATTTAGACTCCATCAACTCACCTCACCAATGTGGCTAATCAGTGTTGGATAGTGATGATAGCGGCAGCCCAATAGGTGGATATAGATCAGACAGCTGTGATGGATGCTGTGGTCAAGTGCTTTGGACCATAATGAATGTTCCCACGACAGGTGGACCAAGCTGGCAGCAGGTGGCCGTAAGTGGAGCAACAGCTTTCCAATAGTTCCCCTTGGCCGGGTGCATTGTGGCCACTCACCCCTCTGGACACTCTCCCCTCTGTATCTCCATAAGCTCTACTCTGTTCACACATGATTTGATGAGTTGCATGTATGCATGAGCCAGACAGTCAGAAGCAAATTATCAAGAGAGAAGAACAGCTTAGAAGCTGATTGATGGACAGAAGAGAGTAAACACAGAGTTGCAGAAGTGTGGAGACAGTGTTTCCGTGTTGGTTATGCACCAGCAGTACCGCGGGGGAGCTGTGACTTTTAAACAGATGCAGATGAGGCCAGTGCTGCTATAATTAGCAGAGGTTGGATTCTTCTGTTACCTGTTTCTCTCCCACAGCATTTTTCAAACAGCCAGAGCAGAGCTTGCGCCTTCCTTAAGACTTGTAAATGTTGGATGTCTCGTTTCTTCACTTTGCTGTTCATCCTTAGTGAGTTTGACCAATGTGCCAGTTTGACCAGTTAGCTGTGTTCTTTCACGAAGACAGAAAAAGAGAGGAAGCAAAGAGAGTGTCAAGAAAGAGTGCAGTCCATTGGACATTTAACCAGGAGATAGAGATACTGAAGCAGAAAGGGGAAAGATGGTCAGGGAGTACCCTAAAGTTTTTAGGGCAGACAGAGCGGAGATAGGAAACTGGATGCCGGTGTGTTTATGTTTGTGTCTCTGTATGTTTTTCCTTTTCCTGTCGAGCAGCAGTCGTAAATTTGGCCTGTGCTCCAGTCTCCAGCCGTGAGGTCATTGATGTGTATTCTATACAGAAGGCATGCTGGGAAACAGTAACGGATTTGAGCCAGGCCCCATGGACAAGCAGACTGATACCAAAAACCTGGCCAAATGCTTTTAGAAATTCACAGATGGCTGCTATTGAGGGCTTTACGGTTCCAAATGTGTTTCCTGTATGTGTGTGTGTGTGTGTGTGTGTGTGTGTGTGTGTGTGCGTGCGTGTGTGTGGGTGTGTGTACCTGTGTCTGTCTGTGCGTGCATGTATACGGGTATTTGTTTGTGTGTGTGTGTTTGTGTGTGTGTGTGTGTGTGTGTGTGTGTTCATGCAAAGATAAAGTGAGAGAAGCGGAATCAAATATCAAATAGTATGTGTTTGTTCTAAAATAACAGATGATGTATTTGCTGCTTGACAGAAAAGCTTATTTTTTGCTCTCCATTTTACTGTATTTGTTTACATCTTACCTTTTACTCTTACCCAGTAAAACAGCTTCTAATTCCTCACTTTCTTTTACCTGTGCCTGCTGTTTGTAACTACAGGCATTATTGTTGTTCTCTAAGGTTTTGTTTCTGCATGAATGCCTTCTAAATGTTATGTGCCCACCGCTGGTGTGGACTCTAAATTAATGAGCGAAAACAAGGCTGCGGTGATTATACTAAAGTTCTGCAACTCAGCCCGAGCCCAACAAGACCCGAAGGTGTACGCATACTGAGAGTCCATATCTGAAATACGAATATTACAAATTTCTAGCCACGCTGCCAGTGGCGTGTTACTGTTCATGGCAATGTCAGTTCTGTTATTCCACCTCTTTAGTCCAGAGTATTAATCCTAATAGTGGTGGTGAATTTTACTCCCTCCTCTAGAGCCAGCATAAGATCAACATTTCAATGTGTCCAATACTTTGGTTTGGGACCAAATACCTGCAAAACTCCCATCAATCTCAGCTGTTCTTTGTGTTTAGTCAGAAAATGTGACTTGTTTACACACTAAACTAACATGGTAAACATTATACCTGCTAAACATGAGCATGTTAGCACTGTCAGTGTGAGCATGTTAGTATGCTCGTGTACAGCCTCACAGAACCAGTAGCTTGCTGTGGACTGCTAGTCTTGTTTTTCGATGTTCTGCTTTGAATGTTACAATAGCAATGGTACATTTCTCACAATGCATGGTGCATGGTGGGTCTGAATGTGTCTCTCACTGCCAGTCAAACTCAGTCGTGTTGTTTAGGCATGACCCCCTCCAGAGAATGATTCAAAGAGTCTGAGACAAAAAGGGACAAGAGACAGTCTCCATTGGAGACAGATGCAATTACGATTAGACCAAAGTCAGAGGACAGTGCAATTCATCAGGCAATTTATGAAAGGATGATCAGATAAATGCTTTAGTAAGTGGAGGCCAGTCACAGCACGGGGTGATTGATGTGATAGCCATATAATCCAATAAGTGATTGTGGCCCCTGCACTGCAGCATTACAAACAAAGATGTATAGCAGAAAGAGAAGCCACATGTAAAATTGTGTGGTAATTTGGCCATAGTTAATCTGATTTTCTCTGTGCCATCACTCATGGTAAGGACCGATTTATTGTGTTTAGCATGGTGTTTGAGAAATTGTCTGAATATGTTACTGTTGGGATATTTTGATATTGCTCCACAATGGAGATTTATTGATCGATTTGACTTAATCCATCCCTTCTCTGTGTGTGTGTGTGTGTGTGCGCGTGCGTGCGTGTGTGTGCATAGCTCTGCGTCTTTTCTTCCAAAGCCCAATCATTTTGGGATTAACGAGTGATTGAATGGCTTTATGGCTATAATCCTGATTTGATTTCATTGTGATATGATTTTTTTCTTCTTCCTGCTGCTTCCATAGTGCACTCAATTTAATTTCAGCACATTCAATTTACGTGGTTTTATGGAGGCTTTCGCCACCTTCGCCTCCTGGCAGGAAAAGAAAATATTGGGGGCAACAGTTATCTTCAGTCACACATCTGAGAAAATGAACTGTCATTTTCACAGTTAAAGTAGTTTTATCTCTACATAAATGCAATTAAACACTACTAAATAAAGTAAGTATTTCAATGTGAGAACACACAGAATCAGTGTATCATAGCCTGCCGAAGCCTCTCTTTACACTGTGGTTTGAACACCTATTGGCATATATCACACATGCAGGGTAAAAATAGAAACCATCCACACTCCCATCATCAGCCCCTCCTTCTCTACCACCTCCCCTCCCTTCTATTATCTCCCCTTTCTCAACACATCCCTCTCCTTCTGTCTCCTCCCCACCCCCTGCACATTCATACAGCAAAACTCTTAACACACCATTGTGCAGAATACACACTTTCTGTATATACTAGCACGCGGTCACACACATGGTAGTCGAAAAAGCACACACGTAGGTGAGGTGTAATCGTTTTTTTCTTTTGTTTTTTTTTATCATTTGTTATATTTTTAAACGCGTTGTCTGCTGTTTTTTTGTTTCCGTGGTAACCCTAGGCTGTAATGAGAATTATGTGTTGAGTTTGTAACTATAACACACACGCGCACGCACACACATTCAGCGCTGCGGCAGCGGAGATTCCCACCTAAGAGGATCAGTGGTGGAGTGTTCAGATCCCTCTTTCAATTAATCCTTATCACAAACTTTCTGCAAAAAAAAATGTGTTTCCATCTGTTTCGTGATCACTGTCTATGTTTCTCCCTCTTCTTCGCAGACACAGCTGTATGTGTTTAATTAGTGAGGTGACCTGATAAAACAGTGTTGCGAGTGTTTCTCTTTATTCCTCCTTCTCTTTTCTCTTCAAAAGCAAAGAGGAGTCAATCAAACTATTCTTCACTCCGCACATCACATCTAGTTAATACACAGTGAGTCACTGTGCCCTCTGTCCACATCAGACACCTGTTGTGGCTCTAATTGAACAGTGCGACTGTTTATCACGATCAGATTGTCACCCACATGGCTATATATGTCGTCGCCTTTGTGAAACACGGTCAGGAACCAGCTGTTAGCCCAAATAGCTCTTGGCTTTCACAAGGTCTGTTTGTCAGCTTTTAGTTGAGGCTCGGGCTGGTGCATATGAGACGAATTGAACGTCTACGTCTTGGGCCATTAGTTCTGAGCTTCCTATTAGGTTTTTTTTGTGTCTTTGTCTCACACATCCTCTCCTCTGTGTCTTTATAAAGAAGTGTATGCGGGTGTTTGTGTGTGAATGTCTCCCTACAGGCTCCTCTCTGCTGATGATTGCACTGGCCATTTCCCTCTGAAGCTCTCCCTGGATGACAAATTCACACATTCGTTATCAGCGTCGTCTTTTCCACAAAATCAATAGTCTCTCCTTGGTTTTCTCTGCATATATGGCATGGTGTGGCTGCAGTTTTTCTTTTGCATGCACACAGTGTTGTGGATACACACAGCTAGCCACACACATGGAGAAAAACACGTAAACCTTAAAGCGAGACTCTGTAACTTTTTATGAACGCCAGCCACTGTTGCCACAAGTTGCAATGACAATATAATGCTAAAGTGTAGCACAACAGAAGCATAAGAAAGAGTAATTCAGTCAGCAAACTGACTCAGTAATGGCAGTTATACAACACTATCTTACCATTGTAGGCTTTGAAGCTATGGCTGGCTTTGTTGCTTATGAATTCAACCAATTATTTATAACAGTGTTGTTCATGTTTTTTCAAAAGTAACATCATCTGGCTTTAATGCTGGAAGCCTTAAAGGTGGTAGGACACTTTAGCAATACAGCTGTCAGAGGCTGAAGAGTCCTTTTACAGCCTCAGGGTCAGGGCGGTGGGATCCAATATCTGACCATTACCACAGCTGAGTAAAAAACCTGTGAGGGACTCTCTGTGTTATTATTATGAAGATGTGGAGTGATGGAAGGAGATGAGAATATAGGGATGGCAGGAAAAAATGAAGGAAGGAAGGTATATGAACATGAAAGATGCATGGGATGTTGACGGAGTGCCATAGTTGCTGCGGCGATGCCTTCGTCATTCATAAAAAGAACGAATGGCAGCATGAAACATTCATTTATCATCGCTCTGTCTCTGATTCTTACTGTACCTCCGCCATTTATTATTCATCAGCACAGAGGACGGGGAGTGACAGACATGATGAGTTGTCTGTCGGTGAAAGAAAGGAGGCAATTGTGTACAATGATGCACACGCACACACACATGCGCACACACACACACACACACACACACACACACAAAGGCCCTTAGATATATGCAGTGAATGTATAGACATATAGACACATTAATGATACAAGGCTTGTCTCGCAAAAACACAATGGATGTTTATTTTTTGATTTTCGCACCGCAGCAATTAACAGAACAAAGTAGCAGTGAAAGGAAAACATTTAGGATTAATATGTCCCATTAAAGACGAGTCTAATTGAACTCAAATCGTTTAGTGAAGTCAATCCTCTTCATGACTTTTCAACAGTATAAAAAAAAAAAAAATGCAAGTCATTTCATCATTTTTCTTCGTCACCCTACTCTCACGGTAGGAGTAATTAATTTCACACCAGTGATCTTCAGGAAGACAGGGATAATGTGCCAAAGCTGACTTTCTCAGTGTGAGCAGTCACTTCACAACATGGAACCAAAGACTGATTACTAATAATATTTACTAATTTTCCAGCGGATATGGTAACTTAAAGCCACACTGATCTCAGCAGTGTGCCGCTGTGTGAAGCAATTACCCTCTGTTTTGATGGTTGGCAAAGAATCTTAAAATGTTAGAAAATAATCATTTACTATAACTTAGAGTGATCATGGTGTGTTATTCACAGTATGTGTGTAGAGTTCCAGGTCAGGGGCGACTATTTTGTAACAGCGGTAGGCGGCTAGATGGAGAAAGAGTCTGAGGAGAGCTCTCAAACTACACCCACCCAGTGCCGCCACCAACGTTGCAGCAACCTCATTACATACGTTAAATGCACTGGTGCTTCATCCTCCACTTCAGGGATACTCAAAATGTGCTTTTCCCGGGGGCCACTTTTGCCAGGAGTGAAAAATGACAGGAGGCCCAACATTAATAATATTTATAAAGGGTAAAATGAATAAACATTAAAAGGCCCATAACTCATCTTTCTTTGGAATTCTCTATTTTTCTAATTAACTGACCTACTAACTTATGTGACGGATAAATAATTTTACCGCATTTAATAGCTGCAAATGTGTTTTAAATGTAAACGCTTTGATTACATTTGAAAAAGTTTATACGACATTAAACGTAGCTGGAACCTCTTCCATCATGTAATCACTCAAATGTTGGAATGATTCATAAGCATAAACATAAACTGCTCCGATCAGGGACAGAATGAATAACATATTTAAGCTCTTTTAGCGTGAAATAGACATTCATGAGATCAGAATTACCCTTATTCTGCGTGACCATTGCCCCTCTTCATCTAATAGTTGTCTTCCTCTGCATAGTTCACTGTCTGATCTTTGTGAATCAAGTTATTTTCGTTGGGAATTAGAAAATGTTTGGCTGGCCACCCGGCAACCTATCACAAGCCAGATTTGGCCCGTGGGCCAGGGGTTGAGTATCACTGCTCTACTTTTCCCTCTTTTTCCCTTTGACTTAAACAAACGTCCTCCCCAATCTCCTCTGTTGAATCCGCCTGTCTGTTTTCTGCCAGTTCATTCAGTCTGGTTTCAGAGCCCATTGAGAGCGGCTCTGGTAACTTCACACTTTCTCTTTTCCCTCACCCCACTTTCCCCTCACTCTGCCATCACTCATCTCTTCAAAGGGCTCTTGTGTAATTTACCAAAAATATAATGGGGGTCGAAGGCCTCTCGGACAGGAAGGGGGTGTAAGAAAAGACGAGTAGGAGAAAGATGAAGTGGTAGACGGGGTTAGACAAGGCTGTATAATGACATGGAGACAGGCTGTGTAATCAGTCTGTCTGTCTCTTACCTTCACCGGTGCTCCGGGTAGCTTGTGGGGTCACAAGAACAGTGCTTTTGATTGGTACAGGGTTGTCATGTAGAGTCATTTGGATGGGGCAGCGCTGGCAGAGGAGTGGCTGCAGGCAGTCCGCTGACAGAAACTTCCAGATTGACGAGGGCTGACTTTCAGCCCCTTGACCCCTTTCTATGAGCTCCTGTCCCGGTGAAGCGGGTGGGAGGTGGAAAGAGCTATTTTTGGTATCCGGGTCGTTGTCGTTGTTGAAAAGACACAATAAGTGAGATGATAAGTGGAAAAGAGAAGAATGGAGGCAGTGATGTTCTAGAAAATAGCAGTTAAGGATTTGGGAGACCACTACAGATTTTTTTATATTTTCAGATTGGTCATATAAATTTAAAGATATTTTCCCACCTCACCTCATTTAAGGATATATTCAAGCACACAATATACATCCATGTGTAGCGTTGTGTTGTGTTCTGAACATGCATGTGCATTTGACTCACTTGAATTACTCATAAGCTCTGTTGCTACTTATTACTCATAAGTAGCAGACAGCTATATATATGTTGGACGTTTGAATATTATAGCACCGTTCCTCTCTCTTCCCTCTCTCGGCTCCATGATTCTTGGACATGAAAGATGCAGAGTGTCGTAGGTGGGAGAGTTGTGTAAGTGAGGAGGCGCAGAAAGCGATAGGAGGTCAAGTAGCCCTGATTATGTAAAAAAAAAAAAAGGAGTCAGAGATGGATGGAAACACAAGCTGCTGTACCTTTGGAGAGATTAGATTATGGGAAGATGACACGGAGTTGGATACTCTTAATATGCTGATTGAGTAACTCAGACGTGTCATGTATTAACTTCCCCTTCATCGAAATGTTATAATTCTGTCTCCAGCTACCTGAGTTCAAGTCCTCAACTTCTTTTTTCTTCTTGTTAAAATGCCTTCCCACTCTGTATGACTCCCATCTCTCCTTTATTCACTTAACACCCTCATACTTTTTCCACAGCTTCTGTCCCGTTGTACAAGCTGCAACATTTAGTTTCTCTTTTAGAGGAGTTCAAGAGAATAAGATGGGCTGGCAGAGCCCTGAGGTGCAGGCTGTCTGAATCGCAGCACTGACAGCAGTTCACCCCTCAGGAACCAGAAGATGGACATACAGACAAGCTGTCCTTCACACATACAGAGATACACTGCAATTCATCACCCTCTATCATTTAATTTTACATCTGACATCTAGATTCATTACTCAGGTTCACGCTTTTTATTTAATTTTGAACACTTTCCAACAATATTTGTATTCCTAAAGACCCACATACCCACCATAGCCTCTATATATTAGAGTCCAAAGAGATTCAAACTAACATATCATTTTATGTAATATGTTATGTATACAATAATTGTGTGTGCAGAGGTCAAGAATGAATGAAGCGCCTCTTGGTTGCAGTGAGTGCAAGTTCATTAATAGAGGATAATGAAAATAACGTGTTGAATAAAATGGGTATTTTTTGATTATGAAATGCTGGTTTTAGCCCGCTCTCCATGCTAGCTCTTGCAGTTTAAGCTTAAAACTATACTTGTGCTTTTGACTGTCCCAAAAATATATGAATGGTGGTTCTAATACTAGCATTTCTATTGCTCAAAACTGGCCCAATATCATCAGATATCAAAGATATTATTTGCTATTAATGATGCTATTTGTCTCCTTAATACCCCCTAACTTAAGCGTAAATATTGCTGTGAGTCTGAGGTCACATTTACAGTGCAAAGAGGGATGTGAATTTATACATGGACTATATGTCCTTGATATAAGAGTGGATGTGTAGTACCGGTATATATGTAACTGCTACTTGTCATGACTATTTCTACATTCCTTTATTCATCGTTCCCCTGTGCTGTTCTGCCCTGCTGAGAGCACAGATATGGACTGTAAAGGAAATGGAATTACCACACTCTAAAATCTGTGCTTTTATTTTCCTCCCACATCAATGAACACCAGACATCTGATCTGAGTGGGGAATTAGCCTATATAGCAAAATGGGGCTCTATTCACAATGGATGACTGTGTTTTTGTGTGTGTGTGTGTGTGTGTGTTTGTGTTGCTTGTGTGTGCATGTGGGCATGAGTCTTAGTCAGACTGAGTGGGAAGTTGCAGGTATATGCGTGTGTATGTGTGTGTGTGTTAATAGGGGGCGGTAGGAGGAGAGTTTAAGCCGTCAGTTTACATGCCTGTGGCTAACCCACATTATTCGTGACTTTGATCCAGTGCTCCCTTAGAAGAGCACCCCAATGGAGGGAGGGAACTCAACAGAAGTGATCGGAGGAAAGATGGGAGGAAAAAAAGAAAAGAAAGAAAGAAATGTGGGAAAAAAATAAAGGGGGGCATGCAAAGAAGGAAGATAGAGGTAACGAGAAACAAGCAGAAAAGTCATCAGGTGCCTGGGATTGATCAGTAAAGACAGAAAGTGTTGATGGATATGTTTCTGATTGATTGTAAATTCTTCAGTCTGCCTCAGAAGGATACGGGGAATGGACAAATGGGGGAGGAGAGGCAAAGGTGTGGTGATGTGATGAAAGAAGGGATCAAGTGTGATTTCCCAGAAGGGATAGAGATGGATAAATGAAGAAGAGCTTGTGGGGGGAGCAGGCGATAGAGTATAAATGAGAGGACTTTATTAAATGCTTTTTAGTTGAAAGTATTATAGCTGGTTGAATGCGGGGCAGCTGGTATAGGGTTTGTTGTGGCTTTTAGCAAACCCTTGAGCATGGCACTGAACCCCCAACCACACATTCTGACCTCTACAATGACATGTATATTTTACACCGTTTTACAGCACCACTAAAGCTCACAATATAACACATTATATCTCGTTTGATTAATCCGCTGAAAAACAAAAACGACAAGTTGGATTTTATAGGGGGGCCAGCCTATTTTTTCTATTGATTTTCGTAGACTCCAAGGAGTCACACAGATTTTATTTTTTTTTTGTGTAACAATTTACAATGATATAAAACTGAGAAAACCAGCAAATTCTCATCCTCATCCTAAATTGTAGGAAAAAGAAACAAGATAAAATAATGGAAAATTAAAGACTGAGATTAATTAATGTGTCTCAGATGATCATTGACATTAAAATATGGAGAATCAATTAATATGCTAAGGATGCAGCAACAAACAAAGAAAAGCCTTTAGCCTGATGCCACACTTCAAATCCTTATCTATGAATCCATCTGTGTTCTTTCCTCTTTGCCCTCTTGTCTTCAGATGGATGTATGGCATGCCTTGGGTTGAGAGTAGCAAGTTAGCTAGCAGCTGCGGCCTGTAATGATGATAGAAATGAGTTAGCCCCGGGAGCAAGCTCGCTGAGGTCTCGCTAACCTTGGAGCAACCAGAAAATGCCTTCATTCATCTGCCATGAACCTCTAGCTAACCCAGACCCGCTGTGAATCATTAATGGCAACTCATCTGACTTGTTTGTCAAGGGGATCCAAACGTGTTCTTAAGGCGCCGCCAGGCCTATGTCTAGAATACCAAATGTACATACTTGGTCTTGTATGAAGGCTGCCACATCTGCAGATCACCCTTTCTCCCGGGAAGCATCATAAGAATTACTTTGTTCTTTTTCCTTTTGTATTAGCAAGTTACATGATCATAATGTCATTATAATGACTTTAGACGTATGAAATGTTTAACCTCATGGGGCTGTAATCTAGTGAGGCACTAAAAGTGATGCCAGTGATGATAACATGTTGAGAACTGCTCTGTCCACCGGAAAAAGAGAACTAACAAGTACTGAAGAGATACAGTGGAAGTAGACATGAGAGACATGTATAAGGAGGGAGGGAGGGAAGAACGAGTGATGTGGATGGATGGATTTCAGATCCAGCCTTGCATCCTGTTCCCAGTGGAAACCAGTGAGAAGGTGTCCAAGGCTGCTTGATCTTAGATTAGATGGCTGTGCTCAGTGGTCTTCCACTCCACACATGCTTACAACCCCCTTACTTAAATCAAGAGATGCCCAAAATACAAATGAACTGTTATTAAATCACAAGCTTTCTTCTTTTAGCCGCAATTTGGCACCTTTTTATTTCATATCTTCTTTGGAACAGTTATCGTATGGAGGGGTTTAACATTTTAGAAGCTAATTTAATAGGCTGCAATCCAGTATCTTTTCACTAGGTTATTTTTGATAGCAGAAGATTTTACAGGCACTAAGATTGAGCAAATTCTCTTTCACGTGTGCTGTCTTTCAGTAGCAATAGAGTGTTGGTGCATTAGAGTCATGTTTAAGCGGTAGGTTCAGTGGTCATTTGAGTCATCATCGTGTGGTTCTGGCAAGCTTTGCCATAACAGATGGACAGCAGATCTGATATTGTCCTGGGAGGCCTGAACCGCTGACTTTTAGCGGTGGGGTGCAGAAGAGTGGAGGATTGGATCACCCCAGGTGGAAGTCAGAGCAAAACAGGAGAGGCTAGTCTCACGCTAAGACACATAATGAACCTAGTGGAGGTGCCTTTCTCTCTTGTCAGAGGGTGCAAAAGCATTGAGGGAATCTGGACGGAAGGTACAGGAAAGGTGAAAAAAGTAGAAGGAGGTTGGACAGGAGTGATCGAAAGTAAAAGTGAAAATGAAAATGGTTCTAGCATGATGTCATGAACATGATGGTGGGGTAGAAGATGATGGCAAACTGGGTTGTAGCGTGAATTGGCTGCATTTGTGTAACAACGTGTCACTGGTACAGTCTCATCTTTCTACCTGCCTGTCATCCTGCTCTATTATTTCTAAGGTATGTGTGTCTGAGTGCCCTTTTCTGGCTCTGTCCTTTTTATACATGGGCATGGGTGTGGATATGTAAAAAAAAAAAAAAAAAGGAATTAAAAAAAACAAAAGCTTTGACTCAGTGATGTTTATAACTTTGTGCCCTAGGTGATGCTTCATCAACATATTTTCTTTTATTTAAAAAGGCTGAGTACATGAGTTAGCTTGACATAGCTTGAGATCCCTGTTTTTCACTGTTTACTTATTTACAGCCTGAAGCAGAGATGGAAAGGTTGTGGAAATCAAGACCTTTTCCATCATAGCACAAAGCTTCACAACGTCTCTTTTCATCTTCAATAACTGTTTACTTATGTTCCCTGTCAAACTGGATGTTTAATCCACTAGATCTTTGTCTGGTGGAAATATGAGACTTTTTGGATTCCCTGGGAGCCATAAAAAGAGAGGAAAGAGAGAGAACAAGGGAGTGAGAGGGAAGCAGTGTGAAGCGCACAGCGTCAAAGACTAATGTGAGGAGTGATGTGGGGTAATCTGTCAGTGCTAACAGATTGTGTGATAGGGTAAATAGGGCTTGTTGTGATGGCTAGCTGGCCGTCTTCATCTTTTTCCCTCTCTTCTCTCTCTTTGGTATTCATGGGCCGTAGAATAATGAATATGACAAATGATCCAGAATCAGTTGCGGAATCGGTTGTGGGTCGGAGAGTAGTGGCCAGACAGGGCCATCTCCCTCACTTGCTCTCTATTGCAAAGGCACACAAACACGCATAAATGCTCACCCACATCCCGACAATTTAACCCGGCAGCCACAGGGCATCCAGAGAAGGCTTTCGACACATTTGGGATTTTTATCTTTTTCTTTTGTCCAATTGGTATGCTGTGTGTGTGTGTGTGTGTGTGTGTGTGTGTGTGTATCTGTGCCCATGCACTCTTTCACTTATTTAATGGCCTCTACTTTAAGATAGAGAAAATAAAAAACCCTGCCTCCTGTCTTGTATTTCATCAGTTGGGGATGTTTTGTTAAAGTGAGGAAAATGAATGAACATTAAGCTCATTTATTCGGCTCTGCGTGTCCTCGTCCTCCACCGCCGAGAGTAGCAGAAAGAAACAAGATCTGTGATGTACAACTGTGTTTTGAACAGAATGCTTTCCATTTGGAATCATTTGGTATTCAAGCTTTTTTGCACTATGCTGCAATTTGTATTGGGTCATTTTTTGATGGAGAATGTCTCATCCTTTCTTTCATTATGTTGTTCACAAAGTGTTTCATGCCTGGAGAGAGAAGTCATTACTGTTCTTCAAAGATAGAATGGAAATAGTGGTATGTGAAGTGAAATGCTTTGGTTGCAGATAAGGTGATATTGCACCAATTACTATTCTCATAACTCAGTGTTTTGTTGAATGAGAAGTACATTACACGTCCTTGAAATTTATGTTTGAAAACACCATTTTCATATCTTAAAATAACATATGTTTTATGAGGCAATAACTTTCAGTTTTCAGTTTGCTTTCTGGCGTCGCCATTAACTTGTTTTCTTTTTCCTAAATCAACATCATTTGTGCATTATAACATTCAAAGAAACATTTCCCGTGGGGCTTTACTCATGCTTCTCGATAGTCACATAGATTCAAAATTTAAGTATAGGGATTATGAATCAGAAAATAATGATGTCATAAACAAGTGTTTGACCAGAGTTATTGTTTTTGTAAAACTGTAAATAGAGAATTAGTACAATAACAAGTAAACTGTATTGTAATACTGTACTTCAAATAAACCAAACTAATGTAAGAAACAAAATAATTAATAACTCAACCATTAGCTTCAAATAAGCCAACAAATTTAAGTGCTATATACAGAAATCTTATTGGCAAAGGTGCTGTCGAAACAGGTGAGTTTTCAGTCTGCGACAGAAGGTGTGAAGACTTTCTGCAGCACCATTTTGGAGCCAGGATAGCAAACAGGCAGGTTTTATTTGAGGGGTATCTAGGTTCTACTCATAGTGAGGGAATAGCGAGCCGATTGTCCGATGCAGAGCGAAGTGAGCGAGCTGGGGTGTATGGTTTGACCATGGCCTGCATGTAGGAAGGGCCTGAGGAACCCCAGTGGTGAGTTGACAGGGGTCCGACAGAGACCCTCTCCAAGTTACCCTGTAGGTGCGGTCCCTTTAGGTAGGATTTGAGCAGGGAGAGAGCAGAGCCTGAGACTGCCAATTCTTGGAGGGTGTAAATCTGGATCTGTTGGTTCACTGTGTCAAACGCACAGAAAGGTCCAGAAGGATGATAACAGAAGAGAGGGTCGCTTCTCTAGCAGTGTGAAGTTCCTCAGTGACAGCGAGGAGGGCAGTCTCAGTTGAGTGGCCTGCCTTGAAACTAGATTGGTGCGGATCAAGAAGGTTGTTCTGGTGAAGGTAAGAAGAGAGTTGATTGAAGTATTTTGGAAAGAAATGGAAGAAGAGAGACAGGTCTGTAGTTGTTCTGAAGGGTCGAGTGTGGGTTTCTTTAAGAGAGGGTTTACTCTTGCCTCTTTAAGAATGTTTGTAAAGCAACCAGTTGTTAAGGAAGTGTTGATGAGATGGGTGAGAAAAGGAAGAAGGTCAAGAGCAATAAACTGGAGAAGGTGAGAGGGGATAGGGTCCAGAGGGCAGGTGGTACGGTGGGCAGAGGTATCGAGAATTAGAACTTTATTTTGAGAGAAACAAGTTAGGGGGGGGGGGGAGTGAAGTGGATGGTGAATAGTCGATGTTAGTCGGTAAGTTGGAAAATGAAGAGCGTATGACATCTATTTTTTTTTACGAAGTAGTTGTCAAAGTGCCATGGTAGAAGGGAACAAGGAGCGACACTGGGTGATTGAGAAGGGTGGAGAAGATAACGAAGAGTGTTTTGGAGTTGGAGAAGGAGGATTGAATTTTAGATTGGAAGAAAGCGCTTTTTGCTTCAGAAATAAAAGGAAGAAAAAGAAGAGAGAAGAGTTTGAAAGGCAAGGAGGTCGTCAGGGTGTTTTGATTTCCACCATTTTCTTTCAGCTGCCAGTAGGGTGGTTCTGTCAGCTTGCACTGAGTCATCCAACCAGCGAGCTGGAGGGGAATGGCGAACCTGCCGCAAAGTGAGAGGACAGAGCGAGTCCAGAGAGGAGGACAGAGTAGAGAGGAGAGTGTCTATGGCAGTGTTGGCAAGCATGAGTGAGAAGGAGTCAGATGAAGGGAGGGCTGAGATTAAAGCTGAGGCAAGAGAGGAGGGAGAGAGAGAGAGCGAAGGTTACGGCGGAGAGGTACAGTGTTAGGGGAGTTAGGTTTGTTAGATTGGGAGATTTGGAGAGGGGGAGAGAGTAGGATAGGAAAAAGTGATCAGAGATGTGAAGCGGGGTTACAGAGAGGTTTGAGGTAGAGCAGTTTCTGGTAAATATGAGGTTGAGGTGGTAGACAGCTTTGTGAGTAGTTAGGGACAGACACAGGGAGAGAACAAAGGAGGATAGGAGAGATAATAAGTCTGCTGACTTCTCTGACTGGATGTTGAAGTCACCGAGAAGTACAAGTGGAGGGCCATTTTCAGGGATGTTAGATAGGAAAACGTCCAAATCCTCCAAAATCTCCTCCAAAAGACCCAGAGGACGTTAGAGAACAATAACGTTTAATGTAACCGGCTTAGTTACAGTGGCGGCGTGACATTTGAAAGATGAAGGAGTGAAGTCTGGCAATGGGTAGAGAGAAAAACACCATTTGGGGGAGATCAGTAGACCTCTGAAAGTGGGTCTAGGTGAGTGGTTGAAGGAGTAGGCTGTAGAGAGAGCAGCAGGGGTGGAAGAGTTATCTGGGGTGATCCAAGTCTCAGTGACATGAAGGAAGTCAAGGGATTACTGGGAGGCGTAGCCCGAGAGGAACTCAGTCTTGCGAGTAGCTGACCGGCAGTTCCACAGGCCCCCTGTGATGAGGTGTTGGGTATGTGAGGTGCAGGTGGGATAGACAACAGCAGAGAGGTTACAGCGGTGTTGCGAGCATGTGCGGGGCCTGTAATATCTGCGAGAGGACACACGAACTGTTTCCTTAAATTTCAGACTTGATTACTTGGGTGTCTACAGCTGTGTTAGCCACACCCACAGCAATCAGTCACCCAGATGGCCCTGACTGATGGCGAACAATTGAAACTCACTCAACAGCTATCAAGACTAGCAGTAAACAAAATACAGTTTCAGCAGAAAAACTGATTAAAAGCAAATACACTACACAAATTAATAAACTTAGTCAACAATATTCTCACAGTCTAGCAGAAGATTCCTCAAGATTTAAAAGCACTGATTCTGGTATCTCTACAGGGTGTATTTTGTATTTGCTTTGTATCGTTGCAATGTGGTTTGTGCATATGAAAGATGTCCGGCTTCCCCTTGTGTTACTAGAGCCCGCTCGGATGACGCGAACTGACGCCGGTTGAAGCTGATTGAAAATCAACAAAGGTTCTCTTTAAATAACTAAGACCTTGACCCTGCTTTTCTGTTTAGATATCTGTGAGTTCACCCGCTCACACAGAGAAATGACAGAGGGAAATGAAAAGAGGGGGAGTTCTTTTGGAGGGTAAACCGTTTATTTAAGGCGGCTCCGTCTCGTCTCCGTCTCGTCTCGTCTCTGCTTGTGCTGTCCCGTCCCGTCTCTCTCTCTCTCCGGACGAACCCAGCCTACTGCCAGCCAGAACCAGGTCATCGGCGTGCTTTTATTGTGTGACTGATTACCTGATTCAGTTAAGATGTGGTTGCTGCTAGCAACAGAACTGAAACTGTTTTACGAACTGAAATACACAGTATAACTTTGTTCATCCCCCCAGCAGCGTCATGAAATAGCAATGACTTCCCAGTCTTGACCCAGTCACCAACTACAGTTGCTTTTATGCAATGGGACTCAGTATATCTCTATGTTTTCAGAAATGTCTTTTGTCCTTCAAAGTTAATTTGTATCTGAATTGACAAGTTAGTACTGTAGTTGGTGGTTTAAAAGATAAGGCTGGTAATATATATTTTTTTGATGTCACAAAACAATGCGTTAATTTGTCTCTTCATTCTTTCTGACTTCCCACCCTGTCTGTGGCTCTCAGCCCCAAAGACAGTCTGTTCCTTCTGATCTTTGAAAATATATATATTCATGACTCTTTTCTATTTAAAAAGAATTATAAATAGTTTAAATAGCTGGACACTGTAGTTGTAGCAAAAGTAGGACCATTTATGTGGGATCAAATCAAAATACACTACAGTGCCTATGTCCATCAATATCAAAGAAAATGTCACTCAACAGTCCGTCTCACTGATGTGTTTTTGGACAACAGTGGATTTCTATGGCACAGAGGAATAAACTGTATCAGGCGTTGGATACCTAGACAATACGTTTCGTACAGTCGGATCTATTCATTGTTGGTTGTGATCTTTTCATGGAATTAGCTGTAAATAAGAAAAATATAGATTTCACGGGAATTATCCTTTAACATTTCTATCTCTGTCCTACTGATACAATGACTAAGTGTTCACCACGGAATAGTTCACAGATTCATGTTGTAACCAGCTGAACTTTACGTTGAGCACCACTCTACATAACCATATGCTCCTTCTATCAAAGACATTGTAATATACTGACTATTATAGTATAGTACCTTTTTCTTATTATCTTGTAATACATCTTGCGTTATACAGTTCAGTTTTATATTTTGTCTCTGTTTTTGTTTGTTTGTCAAGCCCCAAAAAAAGCACATGTACGTGTCATTTCACATCAAACTTAAATAAATCTGAACGCTCTGCTTTAGCGTCTCTCTATTGTAATGGCAAACGACTTTTTACACTTTTCAGGAATATTTTAGAATTACAGTGACCCACGGATCATATGACAAAATCATAATTGTAAATTTAAAAAAAAGCATCAATAATGTTAAATTACCCACGCACAGACAATGATAAATGACTCTTGTTGTGGGTGCATGAGTACGAGATGGTGGAAGTATTTTTGTCTAGCTTATTTATTTACGAGCACTGAGCAGATTGCCTGTTTAATTGTGATTTAGCAGAAGTCACAGCTCAGCACTTTTAGCACGGGAACAGTCTTGGGTAAAAGTGTGTCATGTGGGGAGAATCAGGAACAGGCATCTCCCGTCATCCCAAGGCAATTTATCACTGTGTGTCTGCCTCTAATGTAAGCATAGTTAAACAGGAGGTCTTGATGGTGGCTGCACTTTTAATATTCAAGTCGATCGATAAAAAAGGCTGCTTTATTTAATAGCTTTGGCCCTTGAGGCTGCTTGGCATTGTTTAGGTTTCTTTCCGCTTTCCTGTGTAAACATAAATTAGCTGTAATTGAACAAACCGTCAAATTTGCATGGCTGAATGCGTGCTACTGTGTGCTGTATGCCAGCCCTGACTCAGTGATCGCTACACTTTTCTCTCTCACTCTTAATCTCACAGTCACTTCTTCTCTCACTGTCATCATTTCGCATTTCTGCCTCGCTTATTTGCATCTCTCTTTCATTGGAATTAATTAGGCATTTTAGTTAATTACCTGCCTGCTTTAGCATAATGACAGCACCCCCATACAGTTGTTTTATGGAAGCAAAGACAGCCGTCATTAACCTCAAGTCTCTTCATTGCATTCGCTCTGTCTCTCTTTAACTAATTCTCTCTGCAGCCCATTCAGTCCACCTTCAGTATGTTGTTGCTGCGCACCCTCCTGTCAGCTTTTGTTTTACCTTTTAAATATTTCATCTTTTCTCTCCGCGTTATGTGTCCAAGTGCAACATCCCCCAACAAATCCATGATCTCTTTTAACACTACTTCCTGTTTCTCCTTCTCTAAACTGTAAATCTTTAATCTTCTAAAGTTTTGTTTTGTGGAGCCGCTCATTTACTCAACAGGCTTATTTTAACTTTACTATCACTTTATATTAACTTTTTATGAAGCAAATCCTTCTGCTTTGATTGATTCAAAACACTGAGTCCCTCCACTATGCCTTATTAAAAAGGCCTGAGAAAGATCCTGCTACAGTGTGACTGTCACTCCAGAAACCTCATTTTTTGTTTTTCTAAAATAACTCTTGATAGTCTGCGTGTCGGTTCCTCTCTGTTTGCATCTCACTGTATGTGTCTCTCTAAGTGCCCACTGTTGTCAGTGTTATGCAGGGTCGGTCGTACACAGGTGTGTGTATGTGTAATTATCAGTGCAGAGAGCTTGTCTCCATTCATTTTTAATGAGCAATGAGGCTGCGCTGCCCCCATTAATAGAGAATTAGACCGTCCATCAGCCGGCACATAAAAGCCTTGTTCTCTGCATCTGGGGTGTAGACTGTACTGCGAGAGCCGGTTAATGATGCGGTGTGGCTCCCTGTCTGCGCTGACAATAACTCTGAGAGCTGGAGATGGACAGAAGCAAGGAGGGAGAGGAGAATGGAGGGAAGGAAATAGGAAGACGCAAGGGAGCCCTTCAGCACTCACAACACTGTCAGTGTGAGGCAATGAGGCTTAACTATAAGTGCTTGGGTTTCAGTGGGATTCATTAGCATGAGACTTTAGTGTAGAACTTGAAGATGTTATAGTAACGTGTAATGTGTGTGCGTGCGTGTGTGTGTGTTTGTGTGTGTAATAAAGGAAAACCAATCTTCTTTTTTCTTTTTTTTAAACCTGGGTATTTTCATTGATTTGGCAGTTATTCCTTCCTATAAGATACGATAACATTTTACTCAGTTAAATGCTGAGAGCTAGGAATATGATGATACTGCTGGACAGAGTTCTACAGGGAAAGGTCAGACAAGTTGTAAATGAACCTAGAGATTGGCAATATAGTCTAAACACCTCGCCCCCCTTTAGTTTACCTGCTTATTTTTTTGGATTCATAGATTCATGGATGCTTATGGGATCCTGATTACGTTATTTGATGCCATAGAAACTCAACAAGTGAGCCAAGATAACATAATTGCTGTTTGAAATAAGTTCAGACAACATCAAATACATAAAAGAAAAGGTCTGTCCTGAGGCATATATTAGTCTATGACTCTGGAAAAGTGGGAAAAACACAACATTTTCCCCAAAATACTGTTTCTTTGAAGTATCCCTTCATCTAAATCAAACACATTTAGGCTTTTCTATGTGATCTATGTGAGGCCCACCTCCCATTTTGAAAACATCTGGTCTAAACCACTTATTTGGAGGGGAGCACACATGAATTGTTGGTTCTCACTCATTCCAAAAAGAAGTTGTGGTCAAAGTTGAAGATCAGGTAATGATTTCAATGTATGCCTTTGTTTTTCTCCCAAAAAGGCTGGTAAAACTAGGGGTCAGCCTGTCTGATTATGTGACTCCCACTTGAGTTCCTATTATCTCTGTTCTGGTGATTACTTGATTATTCGATGAGTTGATTGATAGAAAGTTAATCGCCAACTATTTTGATAATAATACATGAATCAGTTAGAGGGATTTTGCATCCAAAAATTGGAAACTTTCTCTGCTTCCAGTTTCTCAAATGTGAGACGTTGATGTTTTTCCTTGTCCTACAATGTAGTGAAATTAATACAGTATATATGGGTTTTGGATTGTTGTTTGAACAAAACAAACTGCAAATTTGATGACATCACCTTGGGCTCTGGGAAATTGTGATGGGCATTTTTCCCTGATTTCTGATGTTTTATAGACCAAGAAAATCATCAAACCATCTAGAAAATAATCTTCAGATGAATTGATTGTGAAAATGATTGTTAGTTCCAGCCGTACAAGTCACTGCATCCACATTTGTCACCAATGATGTTTAGAACTGATATGAATGATAAGGAAAAGTATGAAATAATTATACTCCTATTCTATATATCAAGGTTTGTGTGTGTGTGTGTGTGTGTGTGTGTGTGTGTGTGTGTGTGTGGCGCTGTGTCTAAGCTCTGCCGCTCCTCCTTTGAGTGAGATACTTAAAGGTTCAATGTGTAATTCCGAGCCACCTGCTCCAAAGAAATAGAGCGCAGTATTTCACCTCTAAACTGGGTCTATACAATCTCTAATGTCTATATTTTAGTTGTAGTTTGGCATATTTAATGTATTCTAATTTATTCTTTATATTGTGTATTGCATTTACTCCTGTGTAATGCCTGTCAGTCAGTCAGTGGGCAAGAATACCAAAATTTGACCAAACTGATGAGCCGGTCAAAAAACACAGCTGTCTTATAATCTTCATGTGGGGCTCATCCATCTGTGTTTACTGGGGCACTAATGTTAACCGGGGGCTGTAGTCCGTGTAACGTTACGTTAGTTTGTTAATTGGACTAAATCCAAAGTGGCAGAAACGAGAAAAACAACCCGCATAGTCATCTCGTCTTCCCAGTGGCGGCGCAAAAAGGAGATCAGCCCGCCGGAGAGAGGTCGGCAGAGCCGGCACTTGGCAGCCGCCTCCGTCAGACGGAGCCCCAGTCAGCGTCCTGGCAGCTGTGAGGACGAGGAGAGGGTGCGGATTGTTTTCTCATTTCTGCCTCTTTGAATGTAATCCAATAAACAAACTATAAAACAGACATGGAACATGGCTGTAATAGTTACAAGCGAGTCAGGCACAATACATCCATGGTCAGGCAGCTGGACCTCTTCTCCCTCTGGTCTGAGGGCAGACTGGCCCTACAGTGACTCTCTATCGCCTCTAGAGGAACAAGTGGTATTACAAGACCGGACGGAGCGGAACTAGTCCGTTAGACTGCTAACTTCAGTAGATATCTCTGCAACACAACACATAGACGTCTTTGACACAACGTCAACACTGTTACCTCTGAACTTTCTGTTGATAATGTTAGTTAATTGTTTAAATGTTTTAAGTTTAAATTCTGGCATATCTTACACATTGAACCTTTAAGAGTGGAAGCAATTTATTACCATAATATTAAATCATGTCCCTTCTTATGGTCAATAATGACAAATGAATAGATAGTCTGCAAAGCTCCTGCAGGGCATAGTGCTCTAGCAGCTGACCATGCACTCGCACACATGCACATATGCTGTCTGTTCGCTGAAACACTGGACCAACCCGCTGCAGCTTGACCTCCATTCATTTCTAAGAGAATGGGAATTCACAAAAACAGAGCAAGTAGTCAAGCTTCCTTCATTGTGATTTTGATCATTTAACCTGCATTAACCCAACCACTGGGCTTTCCAAATCATCCGTATTGTCAGTGTGATGAGGCTGACACCAGATCTTCACCAGGAGCTGTTCCTGCGATGCTTCTGTCTGTGATGGGTAACGAGAAACCATTGAACCCTAACCTCAATTTCCAGGGAAATGACAAGGACAAAGATGGTATGTTGCTTTGGCAGCAGGAATAAAAGCTGCGCAACACCTTTGTAATCTATGATACTCACAATGGAACAGCAGGCGGCTTGCAGGCTGCCCTGCTGTAGCGTGCGCCACATTGCTCTTCCTGTCCACAGAAATAAACAAGGATTTATCATGAGCCTGTTGTAAGGCAGTAACATGTATCTGGAAGTCATGGTTCCCGTTGCCAACGGAAAAGCTTTAATGTACATGACTATTTGTCCGACTGTGCTTTGCGACGTTCAACCACTGCCGAGTGCCCTTATGATTCGCCTCTGGACTGTGTTTATTTGCTCTGCTTCGTCCAAATGTTTACACACGACTGTTTATTGCCTCCCAAAAGACCCCTGTGTCAATACATGTATTGTATTGGCATGTGTAAGTCTAGCTTGTGTGCATGTGTGTGTGTGATTGCGTTTGTGAACGCAAGGGACCTTTGTGTCGGTGTCACTTAGGTCTCTGTGGGATGTATTAATGTCTAATTACAAACAGCCATCTGAGACCAATGGGGACAGTCAAAATATGCTGATGCACTGAAATCGGATAAAAAACACAAACATATGATCTGAAGTTACACAATACTTTGTCTTTACATAATATTTTGTATGGGAGCAAAGCTTATGGATGAGGCGTTCATCTCTGAAATCTCTTAAAATACTAAGTGACCTTCGCTTTTAAAAGCATGTTTAAAGAATGAATAAATCCAACTCAGATTGTTGTTCGGGGTTTGCCCTTGTGTCTTTTCCTCTTGATGATTTCTGGTCCAAAAGGATTTGTGGCTTAAATGTGCACACATTTTTTTAAGGCATATTTTACTGCTCTATATCAGTGAGTTGCTTTTTAGCATGTTTATCATGCTTCCAGCCACAATGACACTTGTGTCGGTCATCCACGTTTATTTAGGCAGACACATGCAATCTCCTATGGTCATAGACAGGCTGATCAATAACGGCTCTTTGAAGGGCTCTATAGAGAAACAAATCATTAGCTCAAATGGCTCATTGCAGCAGCAGCGGCAGCAGCAGCAAGCGAGTGCACGGCATTCAACCTGAGTACTAATGTGTATGACATTGTGCTTCAGGATATGAGTGCATTAATGTTTGGGTGAGCTGATGGAGATTTCAAGGCACTGTGGCACAGAAGGAAGCATATCATGGCAAGACAACATTTCATAATCCTTAGATGCTTTTTTGCGGGGAAGTTTGGAGTATTGCTCACTAGTGACAAGTAAGCCCATAAAGTCTCTCTGCACAAAGATGCTACAATTGCCAAGACACATGTATATATATATATATATATGTGTGTGTGTGTTTGTGTGTGTGTCCTCCATGCTCCACTGACTTACTTTAGAGTCTAGTCTTTCTGAGTGCCTACATTAGCGTGCACAGAGAGCGATCTGGCCTGGCTAATACAGTAGCACAGAGGCTACCTGGAGGCCACAGATGAGCGCGGCACTGCTGTGCTTCTTAGCAATGAAGAGACTGCAGCTCTTCTGTCTTTTTTCGAGAAGAAGGGCTTGCTTTTTAATGCACTGCCTGGAATGTGTGCATGTGTTGAGAGCTCCAGAGAGGTCGAATGAGACAGAAAAGATAAATAAAAAGAAAAAAGATAAAGATAAATCAAGGCACGTAGGGCGAGTATTACATATTGGATCTTTTTAGAAAAGTTCGATATGCCAACACATATAACCTAGCAAATACGGTAGTAAATATCTGAATGGCAAAAAAAAAAAAAATGTCTTGGATAATTTTTTCAACACACTATTGAGCAATGGTGTACAAACAGTTCGATTGCTGTTGCTTTCTTTTGAAATACTGTCGCAGCCTCAGGCTCAACATTAATTTTTTTTAAAGCATACTTTGAAGCACATTGGATTTGAAGTGTATTTATTGAAAAAAATGTCAAATCTTATTCACCTGCCTTGCACGTGAATGAAAAATGGGTACCATCACCTTCTGCTGGCTGCCAAGTTTGTGAACACAGATTACAAAGAAATAGCCAGAAAAGAACATGCGTGTGTTTCCATGCAAGCTTTAGCGCTCTCTGTGTTAGTGACTCATTGATCCTTTAGATGGAAATGTATTGACCTCGACTTGGTGAAGTATTGCTTTTCTTCAGGGGATCTATAATCAAGTTAGTGGGTTTGAACTGTTCCAGGTAGAAACTATCTTCTATTAAGATGTTCTTCCAGAGGCTGTTGACTACAGGTCCCCAGGTGTCCTCAGACCAGCTCTGAGGGAATAATGAGTTCAAATATCAATCAAGGTTTCTTAACTTCTCATCATAAGGATAATTTTTCCATTTAGCCCCAGTTTCGAAGGCGATGAAATGTAGTAAAGCACTGTTTTTCTCACATTCACAGTCCTTGATGTGTAAACCTCCGTGTTTGTCAAGATGCTTGTGATGTTGTTTAAGACTAGAGTGCGGCGTGTATGAAACATTATGATGTGCTGTCAGCACAATAGTATCATAACGGTTTGAATATAGTCGATGAAATAATAAAGTTAGTCTCTGAGATGAAAGAGAACATGTCCTTCAGAGAAATACAATAAACTGCCATGAAGAAGTGCAGAACAATAAAAAAGACAACATATACACACAGTGTACACTTCAAGACACTAATGTGTACACAAATGCACGATAACACAAATATACACATACATAGGCTCCCCAGTTGAACTTAAGGAAATTAGGTTGACATCTCCAGGCCCATGCTCAGTAAACTGCTCCATTTGTTCCAAATAAAAAGGTCACAGGTGTCACATGGACACAAACACACATACCGGTACATGTGAGGCACACTAGGGTTTATTCAGTCTCTGTTAGCTGTGTATGTGCCAGTGCTCAAATTAAAAAAGAGAAATTTGCCAGCTACTCAATAAAGCTTTTCTACGTTTATCCATTTTGATTACGAATCTTGTTTTCCAAATGGTCCAATAAGTGTGGAAGTAAACATGCACAATACACAATCCACCTCCAACACACACACGCACGCACACACACACACACACACACTCACACACACACACTTACACAAATTCTCTCATTCAACTGAGCCATTTCTGAAACCTGGGCTAATATTTGTATGGATTATTGGCCTTTGTGCTTATCGGCTGCACCATATTGGCGGACTAAAACCTTATTACCAGCCTATTGAATGAGAAAAAAGGATTTCAACAAGCGCACACAGTCACGCACTCACAAGCCGGTTTCACAAAGACACAAACATTTGTTGAACATGCAACAAAAGCACACATTTCCGAGCTGAAATACACCGTGGCGTGATAGTGAGCACCAAGGTCTTAACAGAGGTAGCCAAAAGTTTGAGGCAGGTTCTGCATCATTCATTCTGAAAGCTGCTGTACTAATTGCTTGTTTTTTTTTTTTTTTTATCTTTCTGTCTCCCTAGGGAACGAATACTGTTATGAAAATGCTACTGATTATGGATGTAGGCGACCGTTCTTTTTGCTGATTTGGACGTGCGCTAACATTATGTGAAATATATTTTAAACTTGTGACACCGTCAGCTTCACAAAGACCTCTTTCAGGTTAGGTCGCTTCCTCTCCTCTCTCACTGTGTTGCCTCTTACTGTGATCTCATCCCCTCACCGCTGCTCCTCCTCTATTGATCAGCTGTCCACTACTCTGTTGTATATCTGTCCATACGTGTCTGGGGCCCGACTTCACTCCCTCACCTCTGCATGTTTTTAGCACCCTCTGCACACAATCGAGGGAGGGAGAGATGGATGTGTACAAGAAGAGATGGAGGGAGGGGGGAGGGGGGAGGGAGGTGTAGAAGTGTTACCGCTGGGCTTTAGTGAGTAATGACTGGTCTTATTGCTGGCAAATCAGGTAGGCTCTCCTGAGACAGAGATGAACAACCTCTGTGTCCCCTCCTTCACTTCAGCAGCATTCTCCTGTGTGTTCAATCCGCACCTCTCTTTTTTACACCTTTTTGTTTTTGACAGAGAGATGCAGAAGACTTTTTTTTCCCACTTTCTACTTGCTCTCCTTTCTTTAAAGCAACCTCCTAGTCATCCATATGATGTCGTTTCACAGCTCTCCAACTCAGATCCCTTGCCCATCCCTCATCTGGCAGCACCAAGAGTTCCCATAGCAACTTTTCTAGAGATAGATGAAGGCTTTTAAGGCGACACGAGGACATGCAAAATTACATAAGGGCATTACAATCCTTGAATGTTAAACAGCACTAAAACACACTGAATGAGAGAAGGAGAGAGGTTTCTGTTTTTCTTTCATTGACCCAAAAGTTGCTGCTGATGCAGTAAAAGACCTGTCGCCAAATCTCTTGCAGAGTGTGTGTTCCAGTGTCAACAGAAAGTGGCAGATGTGTTTTTTCGGGTTGTTGGGGATTGGTGCTGGGTGTCAGTCTGAACTCTAAGTGGCTGGATATTGACATACTTGGTGCCAAGTCTGGTTTATTCCGCTTCCTGACAGCTAATGAAAAACCATGTCTTTGATATGTCACTTCCACTTGCTCCTGGTACATATATAGCAAAGATTAAATGGAGACGTGACTGACTGAGTGTGTCTATGTGTGTCTGTCAGTCGGCATGTGTGGGAGAGAGACAAGATAACTGACACGTTGGAGAGAGAAAGAGAGAGAGACTCAACAAGAAGACAAGAAATAGAAAGAGGAAAGAACATAAATTGGTGCCATGTGTTCAAACATCAGGCACATCTAGCAGAAAACACAGAGAGACATTCAGTAGGTCTCCACGTTCAAATGTCAGGCCCCAGGTTACTGTATTTATAGCCCCTCTAATTAAACCATTCACCGTGCCTCTCTCCTGCTGTCTCTCTTTTTGTTTCTCCCTCTAATTCTCACATGACCACCTTTCTCACCCTTTGGTCCTCTCTCTCTCTCTCTCTCTCTCTCTCTCTCTCTCTCTCTCTCTCCCCTTTTCAACAAATTTTCTCTCACACTCTCTTTCTCTTGCCCCTCTCATTTTCCCATCCTGAGCTTCTAACCTCGCTATCCTCCACAGACCAGTCATTAGTGTGACAATCCTATGAATCCTGTTTGATTGTGATCCCGCACTGCCTTTTATATGAGTCCTATGATAAACACAGACGCAATTAATCTACTGAGATTAACCTCTAAACGCACAGGCAAAACACACACGTATAATTTTAACAAGATTTGATTGTCAGCTGGCTTACTCTTGGGAAACGGTTGCCATGGTGACTCCAGATGTAGCATCTAAGGGTCTTGTTGCTGTGTATTTCCAGCTCCATGCTTTCTTCCCTTGTGACACTCTATCCCCTCTATCCAACACAGCACAGTCACATAGAGGGGCCCTAACCCAGATTATGCATCAACACCTAATTATACATCCATTATATTACATCTTCCCTTGAAGACAATGCTTTATACAGCATGTGAAACTTCTCTCTATTCCTCTCAAGGCCAAACTCTGCCTAAAACCTATTTTTTTTAAAGGCCTTCATTTATTTATGTGTGTTCGCATAACGCGTGTTATGCAGTGCATGTAGGTACATGTGCCCTGTACAAGTACAGTATATGCATGTGTATTGCCACATATGCCTGCACCTAACAGGCCACATGATCTCAACAGCATTTTTCTGATGATGAGGAGGTGGTCACAGGACTAGTCCTGACCTCTGACCTTCATATAGTTGCCTTCACTTACCTTCTGCCCTCCCTAATCTCCTATGGAAGCTTCACAGTAAACAGCCTGCTCCTGAGGTCAGATGGCCTTGACCTTCCTGTTTCACCTCTCTTCATGGTCATTGATCTCCATTTAAATTCCAACAAGAGCCCTTCTCCTCTGCTCATCACTATTTACCTTCATGCTAGGTCTCCACAATGTATCAATGTTATTGTTGTGCTGGAATATTGGATTCCGCAACCCCCTTGCCCTGGTTTATTGGAGCTGTAATGAAGTCCATTCTTCCTTCACGTCCAATCATAGTAGAACGCCTACAACTAGATTTAAACCAAATTTTATCAGGCAAATACAACAGGTAGCTCAACACCTCATATATTAAACGTGACATGCCTGCAGCTACACAGTTAAATGTTTCCAAGCTCCAGCGATCTGAGGAAATAAAATCAACAGCACGGATTTCCCTGTGAAACAGTTGAAGCATTTGGCTTACTGTTCATCAAAGTGCTGTGTTATCCAGCAAAATGTGACTTGTTGCTCCAAAAATGGCAGTCTGTGTTTAGATTTGTACAACTTTAAACACTTTTTTGTTCAATTGCGTCTCCTGCTGCCATTGCGATGTATACGACACATTTATTACACATCACATGACCAAACCATGCAGCCATGGTTAACACACTGAGAGAACTGGCCTACAACCAAGAGACTATTTAAAATGACCTTGGCGAGTCAGTGGTTGACGTATGGAAAGCTGTGTTTTTTCCATGTTATCTGCCTCATCAGCCACCTCTAGACTGACTGCGGTGACATAGCCGTCATCACACTGTTGGCAGCTATGTTACATACCTACAGTAATGGATAGTAGAATCATTTCTGCAATGCTTAATATTCATACTGTGCTGTGTTTGTGTGGGCGGGAGTCTGTGTATGTATATGTTTTCACGTGTGTGTGTGTGCGGCTGTTGCTATTTATATACTTCCTCATCAGTAAATGGTTCATCTTCTCCACATGGATGGACAGGAAAAGCTGTAATTAGGAAGCGGGGTGTAAAAATAGAAACAGCTGACTGGTATGTCTCCTAGTGGCTGAATGCAAGCTTTTGGCCTTTTGTGTTATATATTTGTGAGTGTGCATGTGCTGTGATGGCGCAGGGAGAGAGCCTGAGCATCCATATGCTAGTCTTTGTGTCTCCTGTGTCCGGCGTGTGAGTTCTTGCCCCCTCAGACCAATTAAAACCTTGTTGCAGTGGCACTTACACATCAGGCGGGGGAATTATGAATCATGTTCCCGTTGTCCTCTCGTCTCTCAGCAGCTCATCGGCCTTGTTTACAGTGAAATCTGTGGAGTAGCTTTCCACTCATGGTTTCTTTGTGCCTCGCTAGTACGTTACAATAACTCATATGGAAATGAAATATTCTCTCATGGAACCGCTGACAAATACTGCAATTAGCCCAATCCAGAGGGAGCAGCAGCACTTTATGCATCGCCAACAACCCCCGAGTGGAGGCAGGAAATAGCCTGACTCCATTTCTATTATTACTTAGCTTTGCATACAAGGTATGCTGTTAATGCTTTCTACAACCTGCTTCCTGTCCAAAACCAGCTTCTCATTGTACCTCATTACTGAAGCTCAGATTGAGCAAGAGTCATGCTCTTTCATAGAGAAATGCATTTCAGCGTCACACTGTCACAGACATGCGTATGGACCTCTGAGGCCCCGCACTAGCTGTTAATAGTTGCTGGGGCTGGAGGCTGTTTCATATTCAGGGTCAGAGTCGATCAAAGGATTGGTAAATCAGTAATTATAAATGGGTGTGGATGCTTTAACACCCACTAGCACTTATTAGCCATCAGTAGGCAGAGCGGGTCTGCTACATTAATGGACACTATTTGACAGTGCCACACTGTGCCAGCTGTGGCTTTTTAGAAGGGCATGGGAGAGGATAGAAAATACATGAGTTGTGGAAGTGGGAAGGTGAAAAGAGATTACCTTTTTTGCTGAGGGGCAACATGTTCTGAACTAATCCTAAATGGTCTCCTATTGAAATGTGGGATTACTGTACAGTATATGTTAGCACATGGCAACCCTTTTACCCCGTTTAAGCTCATTTTTTCTACCCGCTTACTCAGTGTGAAAAAATGCCACCGCTTTAGCCGGCATTATAAAAAATGATGGGCGGCTATCGTAATAGATTTCTTCAACATTAACCCTGAATATAACATCTTTTGTGTTCCATGTTGGCGACCATGTGGTGACACTCACGATAAAGTACTGTTATAATCATCCCTTTTGCTTTTTGCCTGTTTTAGATTTACCTTTATGTGTCTCTTTCACTCTCAGCTCAAACCAACAACACCGAAGCCGCCACATGATTTATTGGCCTCTAAAACTGCCTCTATTGAAGAGATGACTTTGGTTTTTATGATGTGCATGTTGACAAATAACTGTGAATACAGGGCACATGATGAAAGGCAGAAGACTGATATAGTCGGTCTCAGCCCCCCCCCCCCCTTAGCATTTACGATTTATCAGCTGGCATATTGGAAGGAGAAAGTTATGGGGGACGCGGGAAGGAGCCTCTCAAGAGATGAATTGAGGCACAGTAAATTGGCATCAATCTGTCCTGATAAAGACAATGACATTCATGGAAATTCAACACCACTATTCGTTTTTAGAACGGGAAAGGTCGCTAAAGGAGATGGGCTGGTGACTCATGGGTGACACTAATAATCCCTACGTGGCTTTGTGTACAGTATGGTGGGACGCCAGATGACACTTTAATGACAGTTACATCTTCTTTATGGGGATATACAGTCGCTTTACCTTTCAAAGCATAAATAATGTCGTTTGAGTTCAATGTACTATGTTTAACGGCTTTCGTACAATGTTAAGCATGAAATATTTAAGTGCGAGCCCAAATGGGGCCAACTGAGGCCTTTCTGTGCAGAGTTTGTATATTCATCGGGGTGTCATGTGGGTAATAACCTCAGCTCGGATTGCGCAGCTATTTTCTCTTGTTGCCATTATCCTGATGCACAATGAGGCAGTGCACTTCCTGAGTGATATGTTTCCAAGTCTCGTTTTCCTACTCAGCTAGTAGGTCATTTAAGTTGCATTATAGAGCATTAGGAAGCCATTGAATGCAACAATCAGCGTGTTTGGAGTACTTTCATACAGCTGAGTTAGAGTAGAAAACAATGGTGCTCCTGTCAAATCAGAGGCGATTGGTCACCTGCACTTGTTGTTCCTGTGCATCACAGGAAAATGTACAGTATGTAATGCATACAGGGCCCGTAGATGAATTAAATTGGCAGTGCCTGTCCCTGGTTAGGCTTTTATGCTGCCTTTCCGCAAAAAGAATTTACTCGTTTGAGACCATGATGTTCTGAATTTGGCAGAACTGAACTTTTGGGCAGATGGCCTGAAACCAGAGTTAAACAGATTGTTTAAAAAAAATAGATAAATGTGACGTCAACCACACCCGGAACTCCTGGGCTTTCAGCTTCAAATCCTGGATTAGAAGGATTCAAGAGCCGCAGCATTTATTTTTTAAGCCTTAAGTGTTTTAGATAACTCTACCCTATTCTACGTTTTCTCTTTCCGTCGTCTTCTTACCACTAGCTATTCTTCTGGCACAACACCATATTGATTTATTGAACTGCATTTCATTTTTTCATAATGACCTCAGGGAAATTCATTTTGGCTTTGGTAGCTTAAAATACTTTTACCTTTTTGAAGTTTGGTTTTTATTTCATTTTGTCTCGCACGGTTTTCGTTTTATTGCTTTGTCTCTATTATTACGTTTTGCATTGAAATAATAATAAATAAAATATCATGCCTATTCTGTACTTGGCATTGGCCCTGGCTAATAGCAGAGAGTGAGCAAGAGAGCAGAGACAAGAAGCGAGAGAAAGATGGAAAAAATAGAGGTGAGAGAAGAGAGAGTGGAGAGAGGCATACACATTATACTGGCTTATGTAATCTCCAGAAGAGCACTTTGTTTGTGTTGGTTTTGCATCCATGCAGTGCCATGGATCAAACAGACAGACAGAGCCTAATTGGGTGTGTGTGCGGCAACTTATCCTCTCTCTCTCTCTCTCTCTCTCTCGCCCTCTCTCTCTCTCTCCCTCTCTCTCTCTCTCTCTCTCTCTCTCTCTCGCTCTCTCTCTCTCTCTCTCCCTCTCTCTCTCTCTCTCTCTCTCTCTCTCTCTCTCTCTCTCTCCCTCTCTCTCTCTCTCTCTCTCTCTCTCCCTCTCTCTCTCTCTCCCTCTCCCTCTCTCTCTCTCTCTCTTTCAGATTTTTCATACTCCTCCTCTGTTGCATAATTCATGTCTGCACTTTTCACAGCACAACACAAAGGCTCTATGCCGCTATCGTAGCGTTGATTTTGATAATCAAACTTGTCACAACAGTATCTAAATCTTTTCATGTTGCTGTTGAACAGTCAGAACAGATAAAGCCTATAGTATTGAACTTGGGAGCTCGGATTCGGATTGGCTGAATACTATTAACCCTAAGACATCCAGAGCCGCAGTGATATGAACAACGAAGGCCTGAAGATTATTTTGTAATTAACAGAGAACAGTGTCGTATTCAATGGACAATGCTGTTCTTTCTCTAATTGTCTAAGGTGCTCCCCTCTTTCACATTATCCCTGGCTGTTTCTGCTTATACTGGAGTGATAGATATTGTGGCCTGTGTTTCTCAGAAGAAGCCATTAGTTGCCATTCATTTTTCACAGTATGGCAACTTCCACAGACATGAAATTGCCCGAGCCACACAATTTATCACCTTAAACGTGATACCTTAATTGGGTTTGCTGTTTTTTTCCCGTCATTATTTATCGGTGGCCAAAATACCTGGTCATGTTATTAGGTAGTAGCCTACATTATGCTCAGCTTCATGTCGGTCACCTGACCCACACGGCAAAAAAAAGTTTGCAGCAGATATGGATTCAAGTAGAATCGATTGTCATTGTACAACACAGGGATCTACAACAAAATGCAATGAAAATATTTTTTTTTTGCGGTGGAGTGTAGAGGATGAGTTCAGGAGTCTCACAAGCCTGAGGAAAGAAGCTGCTCTGTAGTCTGGTGGTTCGACAGCGTAAACTTCTGTATCTCTTCCCAGACGGCAGCAGGGTGAACAGGCTGTAGCTGGGCTGGGTCGTGTCCTTTAATATCCTTTGGGCTCTTCGCAGGCACCTCTTCTCCCCAATATCACTGATGCTCGGTAGATGGGTGCCAATTATGTTGTGGGCATTTTTAATCACCCGCTGCAGAGCCCTCCTGTCCTGGGTCATGCACATCCCTTGCCAAATTGTTAATGTTTGCAGTCATGATGCTGTCTATTGCCCCTCTGTAAAAGTTAACAAGAACTTGTACGGAGAATATTGCTTTCTTAAGTTTCCTTAAGAAATACAGATGTTTCTGAGCTTTTTTCATCAAGATGGAGATGGAGATGCTGATTCCCAGAAGCGTAAAACTGTTCACTTGCTCTTCTACAACTCCAATGATGTAGACTAGGGTGTGTGTCTTGTCCTCCTCCGGCCACACCGCTTTCGGTGGCGTTTCTTGTAACTTTAGCATTTAGCTCATAGCACTGCTGGGCCCCACAGAGCCACTAGCAGATGTAGACACGTTTAAGACAAGACAGAGGTTTGACGTGATACGATTGTGTTTTAAATGTGAAAAAAACATCTCTGTTCGTCAGTACAAGTTATGCATATACTGTACAAACATTTTTATATTCTTAATGTATGATGTTATAGTTCCTTATTTATTTTTACAATATGTTTATCTTTACTAACACTAACACCCCATGTGCCTTGAACATGCTTTAACAATAAAAACGTTAAAACATGAAAACATTGCAGATTTATTCATTTTTTTCCCTATTACTCTTGACATGCTTCACATCCTTGCTTTGCAATCTCATATTGTTATGAAAAAGAGGCATCTTTCTCAAGAAGGAAAAAAAAAGGATACAGACTTGGAGAGAATGTGATTTGACAGTATATGCTAATTCAAATGACATAGCATGTCAGTTTTTCTTACACTACGTGCAGAATTACAGTGTAAGCATGCATGCACACCTCCATACAATCCAGCCAAACCAAGGTCAGCGCTGCTCTCTCCCTTCTTGTGAGAGCAGTTTGGAAACATAAATACAGAATGATGCAAGGGGAGAGGAAAGGACTGACAGTGGCTCAGAAAAACACAGACAAAGAGTTGGGCAGCAATGTGGGACACTGAGCAGGGAGAGCAGTGTGTGGCCGCAGGCTCTTGCCCCGCACAGGGCAGGATGAGTGGAGGATAAAGGCAGGGTTGCATTGGTCTAGGGAGGAGAGATGAATGCATTATTAAACAAAATTCTGACAGCAGTAGGGCACAGGAACATGACAAGCAGCTTAGCATATCTGCAATTGAATACAATTCATATGCTTTACTAGCATAGTACAACTGTTTGCCAAAGTATATCAGTCGACATAATATAACGGGGGCCGATGATAATCTAGAATCAATATTTAATAATAAATTACAAGAATGCACTTTACCACAATTTATGCTCATCATAAACTAATTGGCCAAAAGTATGTCCACAGGCACTTTGGTGGCAATTTAGTAACATCTTAATGCTCCAGCATACAAGGATATTTTAGGCAATAGTGTGTTTCCAACTTTGTGGCAATTTGGGGAAAAACCTTTCCTGTTTCAACATCACAAGTGCACAGTGCAGAAAGCAGGATCCATAAGTAGATCGTTTGACTGGCCTGCACAGAACCCTGACCTCAAACACATCAAACGTCCATGGGATGAAGTGGAACGCCGACTGTGAGCCAGGCCTTATCGCCTAACAGCAGTGTCTGACCTTACTAATGCTTGTGTGGCTAAATGGGAGCAAATCCCTGCAGCCAGGTTCCTAAATCTTGTGGAGAGCCTTCCCAGAAGAGCAAAGGCTGTTATGGCAGCTTATTAATGCCCATGGCTTTGGAATGAGATGTAAAACGATCAAATATTTGTGTAATGTTTGCGTTTACAGTCGGTCACGTAGGGTATTTCTATGGAGGCACACACACACACGTGCACTTGTTCACTCTGTGCTGTTTGTATAGTACAGTTACACAGAAGGAAAGGCTTAAAGAGTGCACATCCATTTCAATTTTAAGACTGCAAACGTGTCACTTTTTGAGCACAACGCTTGCAGTACGTAAAGGTGTTGTTCATAACTGTGTGTGTAGCCTGAGAAGAATACTGTCCCCATACTGAAAAGGTCCCACTAGGGGCAGACACATTGTGAGATGTAAGGGCATCGTGGGTTAACTGCCTGAGGACAGAGAGGCTAAAAATAGCTCACAGCACAGAGGTGCGACTCCACAGGCCTGAAAAGAGGTCAGTGTGTTTGCACCTCTCCTGGTGTGAGCATCATGTGTCTGCAAGGCTGTGTTGTGGCCTTTTTCTGTGCACCTGTTTGTTTTGCTGTGCGTGCACAGCATGCCGCCATGCATCTGTGCTTTCGGGTTTGCATTTGTACAATCCAATTTGTAAGACAGACGCCGTGTTTGACCTTGCCGTCTACCTGAATCATCTCTCCCTCTCAGCCTCTCTAATGAGAGTGTAACTATAGTCGGAGAAAGTCACAGAGAAGGGATAAAGTAAGATTTCCTTAGCTTCACAGTTTTTAACCCTCACTTTACTTTGGCCAAGAGCTGAGTGAAGAGCAAGGTGACGAGCTATGAATTACCTCCAGTGATTTTCACAGGGAGGGTAAGTTAAAAAGGAATAGGTGATTACAGGTGTTTTATTTAGGGAAAGAAAGAAAGCCAGGGAGAGAGAACAAAAAGAAAAGACAGTGAATAAGAGAGAAAGAGAAAGAAAGGCATCAGTAGCGAGAAGGGCAGGAATTCTCTTTGTTCCTACTTCAAAGGCCACTCGTACACATCCAGTGCCTTTCAGTCAGGGCTCAATGGAGATATCAGGCATGAATATAAAAGCACGGCTTTGCTCTATGAATATAGGGTCCTGTATAGAAGCTGGGTTGTGACAGGAGATGTGAACGAAGCAACACAGTTGTTCAGGCGATAATGAATTATGAGGAAGTGAGAACTGGAGATGTGGATGACGCCAGCACAGCAGCAAGGTTGCATGTTGTTGTTGTGTGTGTGCATGTGTGTAGAAAATGGCCCCTGGTAGAAGAGAAACGCATTGTAGTTCCAAGCAGCAGACCCCTTGGGAACCGCGTTATCCCCCTAGGGGTTTCAATTCTGCCATTGCTAACACAAGAAAAGGTAGCCTACAGGTACAATCCCTGAAGTGTACATGTTATCTCATTACCTGCAGGTTCCCAGAGCTTTTCCTTGACTTCTCAGTGCATTGTGTCCGTCATGGCTTTTTCGCTCTCTCTGTAAAGTAGTTCCTTACAGACCTGGACATTGTAACATAGCTGGAGATAAATTACGGCCTTTTGACTTTCACACATACCTATGTCTACGTTATAAGTTCCACCTTTTCTATTCAAACGTAACTAGACTGCTTCCAGATAAAAACTGCTTGTGTGTTATCGGGCATCTGGCGCAAAAAACCAGGCATCACGAGAGGTTTATTTATAAGGCCGGAGATTGTTTACTGCTTGAGCCCACTAAGCTGTTTTGTTATCTATCATCAGCGCAGAGAGTCTATCTAATTGCGCCGTCAGACCAATCTCCAGCCGTTTTAACCAAAGTACTGTAGCTCATGTAGAAAATGTGTCTTTTCAGAGACAGAAACGCAGATTCAAATTGATCTCGTGTCTGGTTTACCTGTCACATCATATGTAGGAATGTTAGAATCTTGCATGATTTTTCTGGCAACGTAAATGCTTTTTCTTTGTAGAGCTACGTTACGGAGAATGTTGTTGGGTCTTATGCTGGCAGATTGTAATTTTTTTTAGAAAAAAATTACTCTGGGCCTTTTTCAAAAATGATGCAAACAGCTGGCAGAACATTTATAGATTATTGTGCTCAAACGGGCTCATCTTGTACACACTTGAACACTTATGCATTAAGGCAGTCAAACACAGCAGTCTGCCAACACAGTTGAAACTTTTGGAAGCTTTTTTTCCCCTTAGATTTCTTCCTATAGTTAAAGCATAAGGATAGGACCTCAGACACAATACAGGGCATAGATCCAAGTTAAAGTGGAGGCCACAGAAATGAGAGGCTTTGTGATCCTTAGCCTTTGGGAGCTTGGGGACTTCAGCACCATATTGCTCCCCTTTGACTGTAAGCCACAATCCTGAGCCCTTGTTCTCAGTGGGATGAAATGAATCTGAGTCTCCCTTCCACTTCTGCTTTACAAAATGTAAAACAATTATTTTTCTTTAAATCTGTTGTATCATTTTTTCCTTCTTTCCCCCCTTCTACTTCTGCTCCATTACCAAATGTCTCTGGGCATATGGACACATGCCATAATGTGTAGACAATCATGCCTCACGCTTGTGTTTCATTATGTTAATTTCATGTTACATTCATGTTCTTCCATAACAGCTGTGAGGCAACACACAGAACTTAGCTATAACAATGGGGAGCTGAGAAGGCCTCGGACCATGAAGTGGAGCTGCACCACTCTCTCGCCAGGGGGGGTGACAAACTTGGATTACATATTCAATGCATTTCATCTTTTCTTTGGCACTTCAGGAGCTACAAATTGTGCTGTAAGTGTTTAAGCCATGGCAAGTGCATCATGTCTGATGCAGTGTGATGGCGTACGGAGGACATAGATCAGTAAAATAAGTTACAGTCACAGAGAGCTACCAAAGTGTCTTTTTTAGGAATTACTCTTTAATAACAAATGAGACCGTACATGTCAAGTAATAGTGAAGTAAAGGCTGAAAGAAGTAAGTATCCGAGTTGTATTTTTAAATGACAAGTAAGTAATAACTAGGGAATGCAGTACGGTACAAATACAGTATAGACATTTACAAGTAATCTAATGACTATGACAGTTATTTTATTAGCTTGACTGGTTGCAAAACTACTGTGTAAGCAATGTAGGGCTGTCCCCGACTAAATAAATCCTTAGTGGACTGACACTCATGCGACTAATCGATTGGTTAATTTAATTGCTGTCGATTCATGCAAAACAACCAATTTAAATATTGTGCACACCAGAAATGTGCACACAAGTAGTTCAGCATGAATAAATGACTTATTGAGCCCTAAAGCAATGTGTTGTTATGTGCTAACTGACATGGCAGTTATTGTGTCTGTAAATGTTTTTTAGAATACTGCAATATGTGGTACTCTGGCACCAGCAGGAAATGGACCCAAAAGCACGACCCACTGACAAAAAGGTTTAAGTAACAGTCTTTACTTAAAAAAGGGCAAAAATAAGCAGGTATGTTTCCAGACAGAATGGAGTAACAAAAACACTTGACTGACTATACGTCTATGAAACAAAGCAGGGTAACAAACATTAGGAATTAGCACTAGGAATATAGGGATATGGGACGCTTACTGAAACAGACAAGACAAACTGGCACAGACAAAGGAGGCAGCAGAGACAAGGCTGACTGTGCCAAAATAAAACAGGAAATAAGTAACTGAAGACTGAAAACAAGGAAAACAACAATTTAGACATGGGCCCGGGACGTGACACAATACAGTGTTGAATCTAAACTGATTTTGATGTGCAGATTAAACTGTAAATAACAATTTAAATACTGACTTTTATACTGCACGTGTTATACTGTACTGTTAGTACATTAAAAGCTCAACCAAATAATGATCCATATTGCATATTATTTATGTGTGCGTTTGCTCATGTGTGATGTGCAAATGTGTAGCCCACAGGGCTCCTTCTTCTCGCTGTTGTACTCACAGGTGATGTCATCCTTATTAAGACGCATGCTCCTGCTCCCACACACACCACTCACCACTGCGCTCTAATAGAATAATGGAAGAATACTCTCAGTTGTATTTTTAGAGGCTTTGCTCATCTCGCCACAATGACAGGCTTTATTCCCCACTTTCAATTTGTATCCCTTTAAACCAAAACTGTCGTATGGTTATGAAGATGTCTCTATGTAGCAGATTTTTTTTTGATACAAAAGAGATGTTAGCATAATAATACTATATGTTCATTGTTCAGTGCGTTTGCATTTTCCTGCTGCAGTTGAGCCATCCTGCGTCTCCCTCTTCTGATGTTATTGTGCTTCCTCCCCCTTAATTTCCTGCTTTGTCTGTTTGTTTTCACTCTGCCGCCAGCCTACATACACCCTACACACACCTCCCATCAGCCCCTTGAGCTCCACATGAAACACCACACTGTTGCTCTGCACCCAGCCAGCGCATGCTGCTTTGGAGTCCAAGCAGCAGGCTGACACTCCGCAAAGCCTTACAAGGCTATTCTCAGCTGCTGCTGCTGCTGTTGCTGCTGATGACCCGTTAGACCTGTTCCATGGTATACTGATGTGGTTCGATATGCAGCGTGGGCCGCGTAGGAGTCACAACACTTGTTTTAACAGTCTCTCTCTCTGGCTCACTTGAGCTCACCCTGCATGCTGGATATAGCTCCCCAGTTTTGTCGTTTACTGCCTTCTCGCTGCGTTACTGCTCCATTTCTTGCTGCGTTGCGTTTTTCAGACTTGCTTACATTCAGTCTTTCTATGTCACTTCACTTTATCTTTTTCTCTTGAAATTTATATATGACTTTGTGCTATGGCGTTCTTATTTGTTCTGTACTCTTTGTCCTCGCTGCACCTCCTTCTGCAGTTCCCTTTTTGTCTTGATTAGCATATCACAAGGATTTATTCTAATGTTCGTGTTCGGGTTTAGCTGCTTAGACTCCCGTCCCAAATTTCCCTCCATCCAATCTCTCTTTCTTTCCCGAAGTCAACCTTCGTTTCTCTACGGCGGCAGAAAATAAAATGTGCCTTCTTAAAAAGCACTTGTGGGAGTGAAAAATAATTCTGAAATGTATGTGTCTTCTCAGCCTACAAAACACTGAACACTGCTGAAGAGGTTATGGCTACCGCAGCCTGAGGCCAGCCATCGCCTAAAACCACGCTGGAGGGGGATACAGGTTGAAGGCAGCACAGATTAAATGAGCCAGGAGTCATTGGAGCCCCAAGGGCAACACATTTTGCCCCAATTAATTGTGTTTGTCAGAGCGTGAAAGTCCAAGGTCCCCTCACTGGCAGTAAGGAGAGAAGACAGAAAGGTCTGGTAGTGCCATCTCTTTCTCTCCCTTTCTGAGTTGTCTCAGCAGCTGGCCCGGGGCTCCAGGTACACACAGCTGCTGAGTTTCAGGTAGTTTAAGTTTGCACCGCTTGCTGATTTAGCGGTTAATTTAAAAAAAAACAAAATACTTTAATGGTCTCGGTAAGTTGATTACATTTCAGCCAATTAAGGGTGTTTTGGAACAGGGCTTGAATGTTTTGTAATGCAACACAGCTTTTGGCTGCGAGGGACCTGAGGGGCTCTGGGTTATTGTGAATGTAATTGTGTGGAACTAAACAATGGAGCATCAGCCACACAGATAGCCCGTGGTAAGCCCAACACAGCCCTCACTGATGTGCCTGTGAGTCTGTGTGTGTACTTATGCCCGTTTGACATGTTTAGTTTACATGCACATGGAGTTTGCCTTTCAGAAATATCCCTCTCAAGCAGACAGGTTCATCAGGCTACATGTGGGGTGGGTGGACTTTTGTGCTCCTTTGCAGTCAACGGGCTGGCTGACAGAAGAAGTCTGCCATGTTTTATCTAAGGTTAATGTTTTGAGTAAGATGAAGTGTAACATCTAATTTGTCTCCTGTAAAGGTCAGTGCGCAGAGTTTGACTCCAGAGCACAACGTGCTTTTGACCATCTCTGCCGTGAGCCCCCGGTCTTTTTTTTTTTGGGGGGGGGGGGGGGGGGCATGCTTCGCCAATCAGAGTAAAAACCCTATTTGACGTGTGGTGAAATAAAAGGTCCTGAGATATATATATATATTTTAAATGAGCCCCTGTTCACAGATGTGATGTGAGAGAAAGCAAGTGTTTACCTTGTGTTTACTGTATATAAGGATGCTAATTGCAGATCAAAGGCAACCCTCCCAGATCAGCCTCCAGCCATGGAGCAAAGAGGCTAATTTAGCTTAAGTATTTGGCCAAAGGCTGTTTCTGTGCTCCAGGCTTACACACATACATCATTGCACACTTCTGCTGTGCATACAGTACATGCACACACACACGTGCGCACACACGCACACACACACACACACTAAATAACAACACAGGAGCAGTCTACGGCTTTAATCAAAGGCTAATATGGAAATGAGGTAATAGTCATGCACAGTTACACACTCACATGTTGACGCTGCTCTCTTGCAGACTTGCAGTCCCTGAAATGGAAAAGCTTTCAGCTCAACTCCAAATGTTTACCAAGGAGAATGGAGTGTCCTTCTGTACTTTTTCCATAACCCTGTTAGTTGGTTGTTTTGAAGCTGGTGATCAAATTAATAGGTTGCATTACACAACTTTACAAACACTGGTAGATTTGTTTGGCCTTGCCTGCTACAGAATTTCAAAATCTTTGACAATTTTGTTCATGGAGAACGTTACAGTGACATCTTTATCTAAATGTTGAGTGGAAAACTCTCCCAAGAGCCAGTTTATCTGTAGAAATAATAGTTGTGTCCATGAAGGTCCTGCTTTGCCTTCTATTTTTCAAGTAAATCTGTCTTAAACGGTCTTGCTTGCCCGGGAGAGTGTACTAAAAACAGGGTTTTGAATTAATATTTTGCTCTCCGTTGACACCAATTAGTTAGCAGAACGTTCAGTGAGTGGAAAGTGAGAAATTATTTATTTGATTAGTGTCCCCTTCGCTTAGCTGAATATCTCTTCAGAACTTCTCTCTTAAGGTTTACAAGAATGGCCCTGACGAATGGCTGCCAGGCAAACATTGAATAGTGTGCGCAGACAGAGCCGAGAGTATAGAGTACAGTGCAGTAAAGTTTTTATGCATTGCCTCAATGGCTTTTTGCTGCTCTCTGCTCTCTCGACACAGAGACACTAACGTACAGAAGCAGCAGATTTAGAGTGTGTTTCACCCCCTCGATATTTTTTTTGTCTTCGGACAGACACACTTTAGAGGCAGACAGCACTGATCTGTATCTTGTGCTTTTGTATGTGGCTGGAGGTGTATTTTATGCGTGTGTGTGTGTGTGTGTGTGTGTGTGTGTGTGCATGCGATAGACCGTGCACAGTCAGGTCTTGGAGTTGTATATTCCTTTCCCAGCAGTGTTGAAATGTTTTGACAGAGCGATTGGCCGCAACATACACAGCTCAGTGGAAGGAATGTCAGTGTGTGACATTCTAACTCTACTCTGTGTGTGTGTGTGTGTGTGTGTGTGTGTGTGTGTGTGTGTGTGCGCGTGTGTGTGTCTGCCTGGATCTGCAAATATGTATATGTAAGCAGCAAGTGTGTGTCGCTGCCACAGGTACACACACACACACACAAGAGTGTGGATTTTTTTCAGTTTGTGCATCTTCCTCTGCCACTGTGCATGTGCTAACGCAGAGGGAGCAGGCCTGCTGCAACCATTAACAACACTATAAATAACATGCTGATTTCCCTTTCTGCGCTCCATATTAGTGTTGATGAGGGTTCCATTTGTGCAAAAGGCTGACCCTTTCAGTCCCGGAGGGTGCAAGAGTGGATGTGGGGAACAAAGATGATGTCTTGTCTCTCTCTGTCCAAGGTTGGGGGCATAGTCATGTTTGTACTTGAATTATTGTTGTTTCAACATAGCGATACTTTATTTTCTCTCTCATTTATTTGCAGGCTCTATCCATGTGCACACATTTACTGCTGCCTCCAAAGCTTCTTCAGATGCTTTTGCTTGACTTAAGTAATCTCTCTGAGGAGAAAGCGCATTTGCGTGGATAGATAGGCGGATGGATGGAAGGTAGAGAGATGTGCGAAAAAGATTAAGAGCACCAGATTTAGAGGAAAGAGATGTGTTCATTCCAAGATGGTCAAGGGCAGAGTAGGCTAGGAAGAGGGCAGAGATTGGCTGGCACACCAGCTGCTTGGGTGCAGAGACAGCATTGAGGGGAGCAGAAGGCTAGAACTGCCAGCTGGATAGGGCAGAGAGCAGAGCAGAATGAGCGGTAGAGAGGACCAGGCATACCGACTGTCAGGCAATCTGGACAAGCTTCAGATACAGGTGGGCTACGAGATTGAAATTCTTCCGGGAGGACTTGAGCTATTGAGAGAATCCAAGAGAGACATGTCAGAGGAGTAGTTGAGTATGTCTGTGTACACATGTTTCTGTCAACATCTGTTATGCCTGCAGAATTATTGCAGGTGTTAGAGCATGTGTGCACATGTGTTTCATACCCACTTTTGATGTGAAACAGAGCAAGACATGCATTGTAAGTAAGCCGCATTTCCAAGGTACTGTTTTATTGTTTCCAATAACACCTAATATACATGACACAACCACGTGTATTCTTCCTGTAAGAATCCTTTTCTCTTTCTTTGCTCTTCACCCTCATGCCAAACTCCTATATCACATGAGATGTATCAAAGCTGTCCCTCTAAAAAGTGTTCGATGGCAAAGTACCTTCAAAAAAACATAAAACCGTAACCTGTCCAAAGAGTGCCAAATCTTATATAGTGATATATTGTTCAAGAACACACCGCACTGTGTCTGGCTTTCTGTGTGTGTGTGCGTGTGTTTATCTGGACAGGAGCCAGACAGGGATCCCAGCCAAAGAAGGAAGAGTTTAATACAGAGCACGTCTTAAAGGCAGGGTGAGGGAGCAGCTCATCTGCCCACAGAGAGTGGCAGAGGTTAATGCAATCCCTTTAAGTGGACATAGAGCCAGTTAAGAAGCAGTCAAGAGAGCATGACACTAAATACGTCATCTACTGAAGCCCTCTATTTGTTTATTTTCACAATAAACTTTTTTATACAATCAAAAATGTCTGCCCTGATAGTTTGTATCG